>JAVJIF010016479.1:0-104390 GCA_038442645.1 Agave tequilana
CCCTTTGTTTAATGTCGGGTTCTTGATGTAGCGATGAAAAATGAATCTTGTTTTTCGTTGACCGGGTGAACGTCAAGACTTCTTAGGAATCTTCTCTTTGGATAGTGAACGAAGTAACACAGCTTCTGTCCAACAAGTATCTCAAAGAGACTGTAAGCAAAAACAAACTTGTACGCAACAATTGTTAGAAGAGTTGAACTCTCTCTTTCTTTTAGCTGGAAATCTTGGTCTTTCTACGGCTTACAACTGAAGTTTTTCTGACCAGATTTTTTAACCCCTCTTCCATAGAAAATTGGCTATTTATAGAGGTTTCAGGGGATAAAAGTGTCCCCTAAAAATACTCTATAATGGGATTAACTCCCTCATTACGTGGGCAGTAATTGACCCAGTAATGAGGGCAGTTATAACCGAAATGCATGGTCCCTCTGTAGTTGAAACGCGAACTTCGAGCCTCGTGTTTAGCCATTGAGGTAACGCTTGAACTTTGCATTTGGTTAAAATGTGAGCTTCAAGTTCTGCATCAAGTTTTGTGTGAGACGCGGGCTCTGAGCTCTGCGTCTTGGTCGTTGTGGTAAAGTAGAGACGCGGGTTTCGACCCTCGCATCTTGGTACTATAGTGATGCTACTGCAGTAATGCTGAGACGCGGGTTTTGACCCTCGCGTCTTGGTACTGTAGTGATGCTAATGCAGTAAGGCTGAGACGCGAGTTTTCGACCCTTGCGTCTTGGTGCCGTGGTAGTGCTATAATTAGCCCTGTGTCTGGAGTTTAGACTCTGCTTTTTGATGACTTGTCTTCAGTGATTTTTAGACAGCCTACACTCCTCTCCGTCTGGAAGTCTTTGTACGTCTTCTGCTCGTTGAAAATCACATCCTTATGCCTAAGGATCTTGTGGTTCTTGGGATCCCAGAACTGATAGTTGTACTCATCAGTTTCATATCTAATGAAGACGCACCTCCTAAACTTTGAGTCCAACTTGCTCCTGTGGCTTAGCTTAATACCGACATAAGAGATAAAATCAAATATATGCAGGTGATTCATGTTTACATCTTTGTCGGTTCACGTCTCCTCGAAATCCTATAGTTCGAGGCATCGAGGGTCCTTTGTTGATCAGATACATCACCATGTTGACTGCATCTGCCTAAACTGCTTAGGTAAACCAGCGTATATCTGCATGCTCTGGACATGCTCCAAAATAGTCATGTTCATGCGCTCTGTCACTCTATTTTGATGAGGATTTCAGGGAAACGTCTTCACTCTTCGAATTTCCTGAATTGTGCAGAACTCTTTGAATCTGCCATCACAGTATTCGCCATCATTATCGGCCTTCAAGCACTTAAGCTTATGACTTGATTCATTCTCAACTTGGGCCATCTATTTCTTAAACACCTCGAACATATCAGGCTTGTGTTTCAAAAAATACACCCAGACCTTCCTACTAGAATCATCGATGAAAGTCACAAAATATAATAGCCTCCGAGTGAGAGAATTAAAGCCTTACCCCAGACATCGGTATGCACTAACTCCAACTTCTTTGCCTTTGGAGTCTTTCTCACCGTTGATAAACTGACTCGCTTCTACTTCCTGTAGATACAGTCTTTACAAAAGTCTACTTCAAAGGACTTCAATCTCGACATCTTATCTTTGGAGAGCATCATCTTCATTGTCTTCTTTCTCATATGCCTAAGTCTCCAATATCATACCCCGGCATCCGCCCCCGACGAAACAACTGAAATTGATGCCATGAAATATGACGTCATGTAGAGGGTGCCTTCCTTCTTCCCATGGATCATCACCAGGGCACTTTTGGTGATCTTACATACATCATAATTGAAGGTTGTCTTAATCCCTCCGTTTGCAATCTGTCTGACAGAGATTAGGTTTTTCTTCAGCTTCGGTACATGTCTGACGTTCCTCAACTTTAGTGTCAAGCCATTGGAGAGGCTAACCACCACATCTCCTTTCCCAACAATGTAGCATGGTTCATTATCTTCCAAGTACACCTTTCACATAGTTTTGCAAGATATCTTGTCAGGACGTGGCATGAAAAGAGGTGTCAGAGTCAATAACCCTGACAAGTTAGACTTAGCCAAGGAGAGATCAAGGTGTCGGATCCATCACTCTCCGTGATATACGCGGAATCCTTCTCTTTACTTTTGCTTTCTCCATCCTTCATCTGCTTGTAGTCCTTCTGACTATGCTCTATCTCACCACACCGTTAACCTCCCTGCACCCCTCGACTTGGATGTACCTTTCCTTAATTTAGATTTCGGCCTCTCATTCTTTTTCTTATCTCTATTCTCAGTCATCCCTCTCCGATCGACACTCAAGTCACTCCCTGGTGTCTCAGTCAACCTCGAAGACTTCTTGCGCACCTCTTCACTAAGAAGTACACTCACCACATCATCAAACTTAAAGGTTCATGTCTCACAGGAATTGCTCATCGCAATCACGAGACCATCCCAAGCCTCCGGCAGACTAGACAACAGAACCAGCACTCTAATTTCGTCTTCAAAATTGATCTCAACTGATTCCACTGGCTCGTTAGCGTATTGAATTCGTTGAGATGCCCAGCATGCTTTCGCTATCAGCCATCTTTAGGTTGAACAACTTCTTCATCAAGAATATCTTATTTGACGTCGAGAGTTTCTCGTACATCTTCGATAGCACCGCCATCAAGTATTTGGTCATCTTTTTCCTAGAGACGTTGAAGGCAATCATTGATTCCAGGGATAATCGGATCGCCCCTTGGGCTTTTCGATCTAGAATCTCCCACTCGCCATCGAAAATCTTCTTTACTTTGTGGGTCTTTTCGCCGAGAGAAGGATAAAGATCTTTTTGGTACAGGTAGTCTTCGATCTGCATCTTCTAGAACTCAAAGTTTACGCCGTTGAATCTTTCAAATTTTTTTCCTTCATACGCCATCTCGAATCAATACTCTGATACCAGCTGTTGGGATAAGGGATTTCATGATGTTTATGAATAAGATAGATCAGATCAAAAGAAAAAGCAATATCGTAGATTTATCAAAAGACAACACACAGATAACACCAGAAATTTCGTGAAAAACCCAAATAGGGAAAAACCACGGAGTCGCTCAAAAATCAACTATTATCGAGAGATTACAGGAAAATAAAGAAGAAGACCTCACGTCCGCTTTTCCAATAGCTCTAGATTTTTACCACACCCTTCCTAATTACAGCGCATCTCTTTTTATAGAGAAAGTAGGGTTACAAGTTGTGACATTCTTAAACTGCCCTTGACATGTGGCTTGAGTTTCCTGTATCGAGAAGCTTCCAAGCTGGACCGCATTCGCTGCGCCTCGCTATGCCTCGAAGATGTTCCTCTGCTCTGTCGCTCGGAGTGCTCCCCCGAGACTCCGAGTGATCCCCCGAACACTTGAATATGCCTCCATCTAAAACTCCAAGCTCGCCAACACTTTCCTGTAGTTCATCTTTACCTGGAGAGTCAGCGAGGTAGTCCAGTCCTCGAGAGACTCTTTCCGAGGCCCTACCTTTGAGCCGCCTAAGATGGACTTCTCGACTTTTTAACTCCCACTGCGATTGGGCCTCACAGTTATTCCTGCATAATACTTCTCTGAAGGCAATTATCTATCAAGTTCGACAATCAGGCTCCATAACTTCAACAGAAGTTATGTGCAGAACTTATAATAAGAGAGCTCCAGCGGTACCTTAAAGTTCTCAATTCAGTTTTTGACCAAAGCATTGACCCTAGCTGCAGTTAATAAGGACAATTTAGCTTCACTTTCTAGGAACCTAGCTAACAAGAGTTCATAGGTTCGAAGTTCAATTAGTTTCTTTTGAGGTAATTAATGAAAACCTCAGATATTAGTTAATAAGGAAGTCTCATCATGTTTGTAAATGCATGTGTGGGCCATTATGTCACTCATTGAGTTCTCCCCAGATTCTTTATGCACATGATGAGTAAAGAGAAAGAGATCAGTTTTTTTTTTTTTTTTAGGGTAACAGTTGAGGAAGTAGTCATTAAAAGGTTCATCAACGCATAAAGTAAAGTTTATCATTGACTAGATAATGCCTAAAGAAGTGTATCAAGTTAGATTATGATGCTGATCTTATTGAACTGTTAAGATATCTAGATAATTAATACTTTTGCTTACATGTTCATTTTAAATCTCTCTCTCTCTCAAATATATATATATTGAGATCTAAAAGCCTGATTGGTTGTTCTTTTTTAAATCTCAACAATCTTTTAAACATGTATTTATATTTAAACAGAATACCTCAACATTTTCTTCTCCCCCCCCCCCCCCCCCCCCCCCCCCCGCCACCTTTTTAGAACTCAAGTTTTGCAATTGAATATAGTCACAAGTTCAACATATTGGGATTTGGGTCGAACAAATAGTCCCACATCGGCTAGGCATGGGGATGGTCTTGAGTATATAATGATTTGGGCAACTTCACTTAGAAAGCTAGTCTTTTGGGAAGGTGCTTCAAGTCGTTCAATTGGTATCAGAGCCATGCCCACTTAGTCGTGTGTGTGAGGGTGATGTTCGACGATGTAGATCCACTTGTGAGGGTGATGTTCGACGATGTAGATCCACCTAATGGCGCAAAGGTGCAATAATAGACTCAGCTAAAAGCTAGTTGGGCCCCCTAATATAGGGATGGTCTTGGATATATAAGGATTTAGGCCCCCTAGATATAAGGAATGGTCTTGAATATATAAGGATTTTGGTCCCCTAGATATAGGGATGGTCTCCTTGGATATATAAGGATTTGGGCAACTCCACAGCTAGTCTTTTTAGGATGGTATCCAAGTCCTTCATAACATTCAGGAGTCTTTTGGGATGGTACCCTAATTATCTATTTTTTGTATATAAATAATGCTACTCGAATATATTTGATTATATTTTGCAGGGAACAGGTTAAAAGAGAGAATCTGGTTACTTTCAGCAATAAAATCACGCAATTGGTAAAAGATTGAGGGTTGCTTTCCAAATATGTTGCAGTGTTTTGGCCATAAGTTTAGTACAGGACTCTGAAAGAGGTCATTCAAGATGTCTACACGGAAAGAGAATTCGAAGATCTACAACTTTGCTGTTGATAATTTTTGCTGATTCAACTGCTTGAATGCCCGTATTGGCCATTTATAGAATCAGCCTGAGTCAAAATTGGATTAATATGTAATATTGTTTATCTGAGGGCTTTTCTGTAAGTATTCCTTATTATATAAGGAATAGAGAGGGCTGCTGTATGGAGGTTTGAGGTTTAGGTTTTATTTTTAGGCGGCTGTTTAGTTAAAAGGGAGGAGAATAATTAATGGAAAAAGCCATTTGTTTTGGCGGAATTTTATCCTTGTATTTTGCCATTTCTTACAGAATTTTGTTTATTAAAATATATATATATCATTCCCGAGTTCTTCTCTCAGGAGCCTTACTTTTGATTTTTGATCTAATTTGTCCGATCATTGCTTATCATTTAGCGAAGGTAGTTCTCTCTCTGCTCACAGGACAACAAGGCCCCTTGGCGCCCTGTGATTGGAGCTCAATTGGAGAAGGCCCCCTCTCACCGACCTGCAGGTGCAGGTGGCCAGCCGGCTACTGCAAGGTAATTTTTTTTATTCTTTTTATTTTATTTTATTTTTATAGTTCATTAGTTTAATTAATTAGAGTTTCAGTTAATTGTTTAATTAAATTTAGATAATTTTAAACTGATTTAATTATTTTTTTATTGTTAATTTTATCATGAGTAGCTAATTTGTGGCAAGCGGTTAGGGGAGATGAATCTAAACTTAATTCTTGTGGATCGAGTCGTTCTCCTATTTATTACTGTATGCACACCAATTGACCTATAACTTCTAGGAAATTATTTTTAGAGTCACTACTTATTTGACAGGCTATGTATCGGGGTTAATGGTCCATGCTTAGGGTCTGTTACATTTATGCTATTTATTTAATTTAGTTAATTTACCTTTGATGGACCATGTAACTGGATAATAGCTTGTGCTTAAATCTAGTGTTCAGAATTAATGTGCCTCTTAGATACAGAGATTTGGTGTGTAATACAAACTGATATGGAGATCAAAATTGACCGCTTGATGCTAGTTTAGGGGATTCGATCCTAGGTGCTTGACCTTTCTTTTATTATAATTAGTTCACATAGCTCACAAACCCACAAAATTTTTAATCAATTCGTCTAAAGTGCTAAAACCAAAAGAACCACCTGTCCCTGTGGACCGACCCTCAAGTGCTACATCGAACGACCGTGCACTTGCGGTTATTTAAATGAGGAGACAGAAATCTCTCCAACAAAATTTTGGCGCCGTTGCCGGGGACACGGTGTTCTATCTTTAGTTTTGACACTAATATCGGATTTAAAAAAAACATAAAAAATAAAAAATAAAAACCAATTAAAATTTATAGTTTCAGTCCATTCCCCACATCGTCATTTTCTCTTTACATCACCTTCACCCAATTTGTCCGTGATCCTGATTTATGTCAGCTTGGTTACGAGACTCAAGAGGACGTCTAGTTGGTAAAGATTCAAACGAATCCAAATGACTACTATTTCACAACCGGTTCTTATGGATCGATGGTATCCTCCTCGATCATCACGTCCTTCCTGCATCCAACTTCCAGCGGCTAGTGAAAACAATTACGAACTTAAGCCGCAGTACATCATGATGCTCCCAAGGTTTTCCGGGCTGGAATCAGACAATGCATATATGTTCATCAGTGAATTTGAAGAGGTCTGTGCAATGATGAAGATCCAACAATTGAGTGATGATGCAGTTAAGTTAAGGTTCATTCCATTTGCACTTCGGGACAATGCTAAAAAGTGGTTGTATAGCCTGACCATCAACTCAATCACAACGTGGGCGGAATTTTCGCAGTCTTTCTAAAGAAATTCTTTCCAATGCAGAAGACTGCAAGAATACGGAGTGAGATAAGCCAATTTCGTCAATATGACAAAGAACCATTCTGGAGATACCTAGAAAGGTTTAAGGACCTTCTAGCACAATGTCCCCATCACGCCATTGAGAAGTGGCGTCTCTGTCAATAATTTTATGAAGGTGTAGATATCAATCTAAAACCTTACTTGAATCCATGAGTCATGGGGACTTCATGATGATGACAGAGGACGATGCATGGAAATTCGTCGAAGATATGGCAGAAAAGACCATGCAGTGGGAGGGATTTACCGAAAGATCTTCAATAATAACTCCTACATTAAGGGCGATGTCCACTCAATTGAGAACTCAAGTGCTGCTGAAGCTAAGAGGGCTGCTTTAATGAGAAGAATAGAGGCACTGGAACTCAAAAGGACTCCTGCACAGCTCGATCACATAAATCAGATATTCACACCGAGCTGTTACAGTGCCACTCTCCAACTCATGAGTTGGAAGATTGTCCACTGCTCCCTAATCCACTAGCCGACGGCCAAGATCAACTAAATGCCACGTTTCTTCACCAACGAAATGATCCCTATGCCCCAACTTACAATCCAGATGGAGGGATCATCCTAATTTCTTTTGGAACCATGGGACATACCAAAAAGGTCCCTTGTCCAATGAGAATCAGCTAAATAGTGGACAAATTTCAAGACCGAATGTGGGACTAAATCAAAATCAACCAGCTTTTGTGAACCCACATTCCACTCAATCTTATCCCTCACAATTATTTGCAAATCTAATAATTCATCCACCAGGGCTTGGGAACGAACAAGAACATAAGCTGAGTAACATGGAAAAGACATTCACTTCCTTCATGCAATCAGTAACACAAATGTTGAATGCCAATCAACAGACGATAAATCGTCTCGAGTTAAAAGTGAGCCAGATGGCATCACAAATTAATGAGAGGGAAAGGAAACATTCCAAATCAATCTGTGGTTAATCCAATGTCAACTCCTTCCAGTTCTGCTCATGTCAACGCAGTTCATACATTGCGATCTGGAAAGAAAATTGACAATCAAGTGGTGATGCCCGACCAAGCGAGTCCTTCTTTTCCCAAGGTTGTCCCATCCTATTCTAGCTCAGATGAATTGAAAGAAAAAGAAAATAAGATAGTCAGTGAGCCTCTGTATGAGCCACCAGCACCATTTCCAAATAGGCTCAAACCGAAGAAGCATCCTGCTCAAGTGGAAAAGGCTCTTGAAATTTTTAAGCATGTAAAGGTCAATATTCCACTTTTAGATGTAATTGAGCAGGTCCCTTCTTATGCAAAATTCTTAAAGGACCTTTGCACAAAGAAGAGCAACACAGGTCCCCAAAAAAGTCTTTCTTGCGGCAAATATTTCTGAGATTCTGTCCAATTCGATCCCTGTGAAGTACAAAGATCCTGACTGCCCAACAATCTCATGCACAATAGGGAACACAGTTATCAAACAAGCCTTACTAGATTTGGGAGCGAGCGTAAACTACTTCCCTATTCGGTGTACCAGCAGTTAGAGTTAGGAGAGTTAAAACCTACCAAGGTCACACTCCAATTGGCGGATAGGTCAATAAAAATTCCTAGAGGGGAGATTAAAAATGTTCTGATTAAGGTTGGTGAATTTATCTTTCCTGTGGACTTCATCATCCATGACACTGAACCTATGATGAACCCTCGTGGCCAGATTCCTGTGATCTTGGGTAGGCCATTCCTAGCAACTTCGAATGCTTTGATCAACTGTCATAGCGGTTTAATGAAACTCACATTTGGAAATATGACAGTTGATCTGAATATCTTCAACCTGGAAGGGCAAAAAAGTGAGCCATCAACTGAATTCTTTGAAGTAAATATGATTCAAAGTCGATCAAATGAATTCGAGGATGATCAGATAGATTCAGACTTTGGATGTACTCACCAAAGTTTTGATGAGTTATGTGAGGAAGAGATCAGGATGTTTGATGAAATAAATCAACAGGTTAATCATGTGTCATCCCTGATTCAAGAAATGGCGAACGATCATATTGACACGTGTCAATAATTTTTGGTTGTAAATACTGCGAACAAAGCTTTGAAAAGATCTTTGAGGATGAGCTTTTACTCCTGGATGAATTGAATGGACACACATTTCCCATAGGATTCTTTGATAAATGTTTTGAAGCGATATTTGACGATGAACTCAAATTCTTAGCTATTGATCAAGCTTGCTCATATGAAAGTGAAGATAATAAGATTGGGTTAGGAGTTAATGTTGCGGGAGTGAGTCCTCTTTCTAACTTGCTGAAAAGAAGAAAGCGAAAGAGGAAGAGGATAAAGAAAAAGAGTGTGATGATCAATTTTAAAGGAGGCTGTGCTGAAATGATAAAGGGTTCTAATTTACAAGTAAAGTCGATGAAGAGAACCCACTTTGAGAGCGGAAAAAGATCAAGGGGGAGGAACCGACATAGTTTAAACTAGATGTGCGGAAAAAGGGGAGTTGTGCATATGTATATATTTGTTTTATTTCTCTTTTAGTTTTTGAGTCTTTTTATTTCTCTTTTAATTAGTTGAGTCAGTTTTAGTGAGTCTTTGATTTATCTTTTTCTTTAACCTATGTGCCGAGTTTATTACAAGTGATACAGGATAAGCAAAGGAGGCATCCACCACACACATGGAGAATTTTCGTTGATTCGACAACTTGATTTCCTAGTGCACTGTGAGTATTTCTAATTCTAGCATACTGTTTATATTTTTATATCTTTTGTATGCTTGGAGTGTATGGTCATCATGATTGTGTGCATGTTTTGGATGTGTAAATTACATACTATATTCATTCTAACTCTGTATTCAAGTATATGCATGAGGACATGGCACAGTTTAGGTGTGGGAGGGAAGATTCATATTTCTTTTGTTTTAGGAGTCTTTTTGGTTTTGTTTTAGTTTTAGGGTTTTCACTTTATTTCTCTTTTCTTTCTTTATTTAGAGTCTTAAAAAAAATTGTGAAAAATTTGAAAATTTTCTGTAAATAATTAGCTAGTATGTGAGTGATTTAGTATCCATGAGTGGATTTTAAGGGTAAGATCAAGATGAAAGAGTTATAAAGTCTTAAAATAAAGATTAGAATCTAAAACGGACATACCATCTAAACTTAGTCAAAGTGATTATGTACCCAACAACACTTACACTATTAGTTTATAGGCTTGGGATATTGATTACAACCGAAAAAAAAAAGAAGAAAAAAAAAGATTTATTATATAGTAAAATAAATATTAATAACTCTTGTCTTGTGGCCTCAGTTGCTTGAGTGATTAAGTCCGTATGAGTGTTTTTTACACTTATTGCCCTAAGACCATCTGGTTTGAGAGCATTGACCCAAAGCTCGCTATATGGGTAGCTGAGAAAGCCTAATAGGACAAGACACTATAAAAATATATAATTTTGATTATCAATTAGCTAGGTATCTTGGCCTCAGGAAGCCTCGGCATCTACGCGAAAGATAGTTTAAAAAAAATTGTTATAAAAAAAATGAAAGTTGTAATTAAATATTCCCAAGCTTAAGAACAACATCACGAGCACGGGGTACATAGGATCTGAAACTTAGGACAGGTGGTGTAAAGTTTTGGATTTGAGACTTTATTTTATAGCCAATATGATATCTTGAATTGAGGTTTTCCTTGAAAATGAAACTCATGGAAATTGATGATCTTGCTAACTAGTTAACAAAAAAAAAAAGAAAAAGAAAAAGATTTGTTTTTCTTTTCTTGATTTTCGGTTATCCTTATTTTACTTTTATTTATTTCTTAATCTCTAACTTTCTTGGATTTTGTGGGTGTAATCCACTGAAAACCCTCACGAGACAAAACTCGTCCTCTAGGGGTAACCTAGGGGTTTAACGGCTTGTTACACATGCTAAGTGTAATCGTGATTCCTACGAAAGTGAGTTAGGGTAGTTTAGTTTTTTCTTTTTCTTTTTATTAATTTTGCTCGAGGACTAGCAAAAGATAGGTGTGGGGGTATTTGATCAGCACAATTTTATATCATTTTTATGCTCCTAATTATCTATTATTTGTATATAAATAATGCTACTCGGGTATATTTGATTATAATTTGCAGGGAACAGTTTAAAAGAGAGAATTCGGTTACTTTCAGCAATGAATCACGCAATTGGTAAAAGATTGAGGGTTGCTTTCCAAATATGTTGCAGTGTTTTGGCCATAAGTTTAGGTACATGACTCTGAAAGAGGTCATTCAAGATGTCTACGGAAAGAGAATTTTTGAAGATCTACAACTTTGCTGTTGATAATTTTTGCTGATTCAACTGCTTGAATGCCCGTATTGGCCATTTATAGAATCACCTGAGTCAAAATTGGATTAATATGTAATATTGTTTATCTGAGGGGCTTTTCTGTAAGTATTCCTTATTATATAAGGAATAAAGAGGGCTGCTGTATGGAGGTTTGAGGTTTAGGTTTTATTTTAGGCGGCTGTTTAGTTAAAAAGGGAGGAGAATAATTAATGGAAAAAGCCATTTGTTTTGGCGGAATTTTATCCTTGTATTTTGGCCAATTCTTACAGAATTTTGTTTATTATTATATATATTATATATATATATATATATATAATATATATATATATATATATATAATATATATAATATATATATATATATATATACCAATTCTTACAGAATTTTGTTTATTAATATATATATATATATATATATATATATATATATATATATATATATCATTCCCCGAGTTCTTCTCTCAGGAGCCTTACTTTTGATTTTTGATCTTATTTGTCCGATCATTGCTCATCATTTAGCGAAGGTAGTTCTCTCTCTGCTCACAGGACAACAGGGCCCCTTGGCGCCCTGTGATTGGAGCTCAATTGGAGAAGGCCCCCTCTCACCACCCGCGAGGTGCAGGGCCGAGCCAGCCGGCTACTGCAAGGTAATTTTTTTTATTTCTTTTTATTTTATTTTATTTTATAGTTCATTAGTTTAATTAATTAGAGTTTCAGTTAATTGTGTAATTAAATTTAGATAATTTTAAACTGATTTAATTAGTTTAGTTTATTGTTAATTTTATCATGAGTAGCTAATTTGTGGCAAGCGCTTAGGAGAGATGAATCTAAACTTAATTCTTGTGGACCGAGTCGTTCTCCTTGTAAGTTCACCTAGAGGGGGTGAATAGGTGATGGCTAATCTAATGGTCACTTAATGCCAAATAATGCGGAAGCTAAAACTAATTATGACCTAATTAATTCTTTTATACTAAACACCACGTATAACCAAAGAGTGTTGCCGAATTCCCCGTGAATGGCTCTGGACAAACTCCTCTCTAGATTCCCCTTGAATGGGTTGAGGTGCCGCGTTGGCTCTCTTGGTTGATACAAGTGTTAGTCAACAATCCCAAGCAATATATCAATATGAGCACAAGAAATATATCATGCATATAAAGATAAAGACAAGATAAGTAATGCAAGATATAAATAAGGAGACAGAGAGAGAGAGAGAGAGAGAGAGAGAAAATGGCAATCGCAAACACAAAGGTTTGTTTCGAGGTTCGAGCACACTTGCTCTACATCCCCGCCTTCGACACACAAAGGATTTTCACTATGCAAGATCCCAATGGATCTCTCCCCGGTGCCGCAACACCTACAAGCCCTCGGACTCCCTAGTCCCGTACACACGCAAGCTCACTAGCTCGCCGAGGCCGCACCTCAAACCACCGAGTTCACACAAGAACTCTAAACCACCGCGAACACACTTGTCCGCCTCCTCAAAGAACAAAGAAGAAATCTCTTGTGATCTAAAACACTTTGATCACCAATTACAAACTCTCACAACACAATCCTATGGATAGATAAGGCAATGGATAGCTCAAGTGATTGTGAGAAAGCAAGGAAAGAACTATGGTGAAAAACTCAAAGAATCACTTTAAACACTCTTGATAAAATCTTCCCTTTAGATTGAAAGTATTTGCTCTCAAATATGTAGAGAAAACTCTTTTAATGGAGTGGGAAAAACTGGCTCAAAGCTCTCCTAAAATCTTAGCTCAAAACAATGACCAAACCCCAAATTTATAGGCCAGAAAATATAGCCGTTGGGGTCTGTCATGCCTGCCGGTCGACCGGTCAGGTCGACCGCCAACGGTCAAAAATCCGACCGTTGAGCCTCCGGTCGACCGCTCGGTCGACCGAGCAACTGGAGGAGAGAGTAGAACTCTCTGTCGGTCGACCCGTACGGTCGGCCGAAATTCCAGAGAGCAGAGCTCTCTGGAGCGGTCGACCGTCCGGTCGGCCGTCCTCCAGTGCACAAAGGCGTGCACGTTTGTGCACGTCGGTCGACCCATCCGGTCGACCGACTTCATGGTTAGTCGACTTGTAAAGAAGGCAAGTCGACTTATCTGAAGCCTGAAACAGTTTTCTGGGATAAAAAAGTTGTCTTTTTTGCTCATATAAAATCCCATAAATACATAGAAATTCTACAAAAATAGTTTAACCAATATACTTAGATATACAAACATGCTTGCACAAAATCAAGGCATGTTATAAAAGATTGACTATTTTTGTAACTTGGAAATATTTGGCTCATGATAAAAACTGTTTTTCCAAAACAATATTTTTTCAAAACATGTTTTTCTAAATCTTCATCAAATACAAAAACAAGATATACTATTAAAGCATAGTGTGTATGGATATGATCCATTACACAATCAAGATGAAATCTATGTTTTTAACAATAAGCATAAAGTTGGTTTTGGTTGAAAGATGTAAGCATGAATATCAAAAACCAATCATGTATTTTCTAAAAGAAAATTTTTTGTAAAACAAAACTATCAAGAGTGTGTGTGATAAATACTTGAGCAATCCACACCAACTACTCTATCCTTTACATTTTAACTAAAACAAAAATCTTATACCTAGACACAAGTCTTGATCTTGAAGTCTTCCCTTGAAGTCTTCTCATCTTCTTGACTTGGTCCAAATGCAATCCAACGAGCTCGACTCCTCTTGAGTACTTGATGTGATCGTGATGCATAGGCTCGTGAATCAACCGTGCTAGCTCCAAAACTTGTCTTGAAATCCTTTATTGAAGCTCCACACCTACTAAGATCTTGATCATAAATCTGTCACTAATTAAGCACAAGATCATTAGTATTATAACTACATGAGTTTAATCATCATCAAAACTAGAGTGATGGGCCTTTGGGCCAACAATC
Source organism: Agave tequilana (assembly GCA_038442645.1). Taxonomy (NCBI): domain Eukaryota; kingdom Viridiplantae; phylum Streptophyta; class Magnoliopsida; order Asparagales; family Asparagaceae; genus Agave; species Agave tequilana. The sequence continues at coordinate 14,114 of JAVJIF010016479.1, forward strand.
TCCCCCTTTTTGATGATGACAAAACTCATGGAGTTATATATGCATGGATTAAAGTAAACCTTCAAAGAAGCTCCCCCTTAACTCATGCATACCAATAAACAATAATATATGACAATGAAGCTCATAAACATGTATGCAAGTATGAAGATAAAACATGCAACAAGCATAAATCAAAATCTTTTTCTCCTATTTGCATTATAAAAATATATATGCATAAACATAAATCTTACTCAACATGCATATAACTCTCAAATTCTTCTCCCCCTTTTTGTCAATCATCAACAAGGGGTTAAAGTAAAATCAAATCAAACAAATTTTTTTCTCCCTTTTTGTCAAAAACAAAAAGATCAAGAAGGGGTAATACAAATCAATCAATAAAGATTTATATGCGATATACATTCATGAAGAGGAAGACGCTAAGTTAACTTCCCTACACATATGCATTATATGAAGAAAGGATGACAAGCCCCAATTCACATAACACATATTATGTAATGCATAAGAGGAGATGTGAAGCTCCCCCTACACACGTATATCATATAAAAAGAGTTGTCAAGCTCCTCAATTTATAATATACTCAACATGAATCTATATGTAAGAGAGATGTTAAGCTCTCCTTGCATATAGGAAATACAAATCAAAAATTTTGAATTTTTCTTTATCAAAAACAGAATTTTGAACTTTCTAAAATACACATTTTGAGATATCAAGTAAACATAATTTTTTTTTATTTTGATATCAATTATGAAAACATATTGCATAAGCTTTAAGAATTAACAATTGAAAGTTGATTAAAGCTTAGCATATACATTGTGCCTTTAAGAACAAATGATTCACTCTCTTAAAGCACAAATAGATCGCATATATGTATGAAAAGATAATACCAATAGAAATTGATACTACTTGAATTGAAAGCATACATACATATAATCAAAACATGAGTATATACAAAAAGAATAATCATATTGATACCAATTGAAATGATCCAATGATACCAATTGTCATAAAGTAATATCAAGTGTATATCTCATAGAAGAATAAATAACTAGTTTAAATTAATTTTTGAAAAACTAGTTAAAGATCCTTCAAAAACATGAAATCATATGTTTTTCATGAATAATACTAAATACATAAAAGTTCAAGCACTCATAGTCCATAAAGCTCAAAATTATCTTGAAAAGTAAAAGATGAGTGTTCAAAGGTTATGTAAATGGCATTTTCATGAAAAATAGACATTGAAGCTCAAACAAACATGAATCTTATTTTTAGACAAGACATGAAATTTTATTTTCATCATAAAGTAAACTTCAAGGTATATGTATGATTTATCCAATCCTAACAATACACATACATATCCCAAATATAAAAAGAGTCTATTAAAGGTATTTGCATGAAGGCAAGAGACTCACGGTATACATGTATATTTATTAGATTTGAATTCAAAATACATATACATGAAGTAAAATCATAAAGATTGGCAAAGCATGTATAAATGAGAAAATCATCAAAACTAGTTTATACATATGCATATAGTGGGTACAAAAATGAGCATGATGCAAAAGTATATAAAACAAATGTAGCTCACTATTTGTACATGTATAATACAAGTTTTGATAAAACTACATCTAAGCATGGTATTACCACATGAAGCACACAAAAATATGAACATGCTATATGATATATGAAATTAAAAGCATGTACATAAAAAGTAGGAGTTTAGAGATTGTTACTACTCCAAAGCTCCAAGCATGGTGGTCTTTCCCACCAAAAACTCCTTGATAGCGGTGCTCCAAATATGTGTCCTTTTAGTTCAAGTGCACCCACTACCAAGGCACCAATCCTCTCACGTCTTGTGAGAGCCCTCACCTACATCAAAAGCAAAAGGTGGGAGTTTTGGTACCTATATTTTCTTGGGTCCACGAGGGTTAGTCTTATGTTGAGGAACCCAAAAATTTTTATTCTTAGCAAAATTAAAGTGATATAACCTATCATAACAAAATTTTGCTAAATGGCCTTTGCGGCCACAATGTGTACATATGTACATCTTAGTATGCTTATGTGTAGGAGTGTGATCATGTTGTGCAATATAAGCAAATGCATGGTTATGATGTGCATGAGTATGTGGAGTTTGTTTCTTTACAAACATGGACTCCAATCTAGAATGGTTGAATGCACATGTGCTCAAAGTTGAGCTCAAAACATTTATTTTATTTTTCAATTTCTTAATCTCACTATCATCAATGGTGGCATGTAAAGAGTAGTGAGAAATAGAATCATTTTTCTTCTTTTTAGAAACTTTTTCTTTTTCCTTTTCTTTTTCAAAAATTTCTTCTTTAAAGAAGTGTTTTCTTGCAAAACAATTTCTTTTTGTGTTTCCACCAAAATAATTTTATCCTTCAAAATAGTGTTCCCTTCACACAAATCATTTAATTTAGACATAAGGGAAACATTCTCATTTTTCAAATCTTCTTTTTCTTTTTCTAAACATGCAATGTTACTTCTAAATGTATCATGTTCGACATGCATGCAATCAAGTTCCTTTTTCAAATTTTTATTATTTTTCTTAATCATGTCATATTTCTCAAGCAATAATTGACAAAATGAAGTGAGCTCATCATATGACATGTATTATCATCGGATTCGGAGTTTACCTCAAGGGGGTTATCCCCTTGGACCATGTAGCATACGTTGGAGATGTCGCTTCCAACGTCCGAATCACTCCCGGCATAGTATAGATCCTTTTCGTCAAGAGAGGTGATGATGTTCCAAGCTACAAAAGCTGATTCAACATTAGAAACCCTAGATAAATAATCATCATTTAGGGTGGATTTTAAAGCATGAATGGCTTTAGCATTAGCCTCAAAGTACTTGCTATTTAAATAATCATTATTAGTAGTAGTAAGATAAACATGAATGCCTAAGGCTTTGAGGTACAATGACATCTTAACCTTCCAAATTTGGATGTTAAGAATGTCAAAGGTGGGTGGTGACATGAAGTCCATGGTGTGTGTACAAATACGTGATTGGCCTAAAATGAGGATCTTTAACTCTAGGTTGTTAGACTCAAATCAGAGTATCAAGCTCTGATACCAATTGTAAGTTCACCTAGAGGGGGGGTGAATAGGTGATGGCTAATCTAATGGTCACTTAATGCCAAATAATGAGGAAGCTAAAACTAATTATGACCTAATTAATTCTTTTATACTAAACACCACGTATAACCAAAGAGTGTTGCCGAATTCACCGTGAAGGGCTCTGGACAAACTCCTCTAGATTCCCCTTGAATGGGTTGAGGTGCCGCGTTGGCTCTCTTGGTTGAATACAAGTGTTAGTCAACAATCCCAAGCAATATATCAATATGAGCACAAGGAATATATCATGCATATAAAGGTAAAGACAAGATAAGTAATGCAAGATATAAACAAGGAGATAGAGAGAGAAATGGCAATCGCAAACACAAAGGGTTTGTTTCGAGGTTCGAGCACACTTGCTCTACATCCCCGCCTTCGACACATGAAGGATTTCCACTATGCAAGATCCCAATGGATCTCTCCCCGGTGCCGCAACACCTACAAGCCCTCGGACTCCCTAGTCCGTACACACGCAAGCTCACTAGCTCGCCGAGGCTGCACCTCAAACCACCGAGTTCACACAAGAACTCTAAGCCACCGCGAACACACTTGTCCGCCTCCTCAAAGAACAAAGAAGAAATCTCTTGGTGATCTAAAACACTTTGATCACCAATTACAAACTCTCACAACATAATCCTATGGATAGATAAGGCAATGGATAGCTCAAGTGATTGTGAGAAAGTAAGGAAAGAACTATGGTGAAAAACTCAAAGAATCACTTTAAACACTCTTGATAAAATCTTCCCTTTAGATTGGAAGTATTTGCTCTCAAATATGTGGAGAAAACTCTTTTAATGGAGTGGGAAAAACTGGCTCAAAGCTCTCCTAAAATCTTAGCTCAAAACAATGACCAAACCCCCAAATTTATAGGCCAGAAAAATATAGCCGTTGGGGTCTGTCAGGCCTGCCGGTCGACCGGTCAGGTCGACCGCCAACGGTCAAAAATCTGACCGTTGGAGCCTCCGGTCGACCGCTCGGTCGACCGAGCAACTGGAGGAGAGAGTAGAACTCTCTGTCGGTCGACCCGTACGGTCGGCCGAAATTTCCAGAGAGCAGAGCTCTCTGGAGCGGTCGACCGTCCGGTCGGCCGTCCTCCAGTGCACAAAGGCGTGCACGTTTGTGCACGTCGGTCGACCCATCCGGTCGACCGACTTCAGGGTTAGTCGACTTGTAAAGAAGGCAAGTCGACTTATCTGAAGCCTGAAACAGTTTTCTGGGATAAAAAAGTTTATCTTTTTGGCTCATATAAAATCCCATAAATACATAGAAATTCTACAAAAATAGTTTAACCAATATACTTAGATATACAAACATGCTTGCACAAAATCAAGGCATGTTATAAAAGATTGGACTATTTTTGTAACTTGGAAATATTTGGCTCATGATAAAAACTGTTTTTTCAAAACAATATTTTTCCAAATCATGTTTTCCAAATCTTCATCAAATACAAAAACAAGATATACTATTAAAGCATAGTGTGTATGGATATGATCCATTACACAATCAAGATGAAATATCTATGTTTTTAACAATAAGCATAAAGTTGGTTTTGGTTGAAAGATGTAAGCATGAATATCAAAAACCAATCATGTATTTTTCTAAAAAAAAAATTTTTTTTGTAAAAACAAAACTATCAAGAGTGTGTGTGTGATAAATACTTAGCAATCCACCAACTACTCTATCCTTTACATTTTAACTAAAATAAAAATCTTATACCTAGACACAAGTCTTGATCTTGAAGTCTTCCCTTGAAGTCTTCTCATCTTCTTGACTTGGTCCAAATGCAATCCAACGAGCTCGACTCCTCTTGAGTACTTGATGTGATCTTGATGCATAGGCTCGTGAATCAACCGGTGCTAGCTCCAAAACTTGTCTTGAATCCTTTGTTGAAGCTCCACACCTACTAAGATCTTAATCATAAATCTGTCACTCATTAAGCACAAGATCATTAGTATTATAACTACATGAGTTTAATCATCATCAAAACTAGAGTGATGGGCCTTTGGGCCAACACTCCTATTTATTACTGTATGCACACCAATTGACCTATAACTTCTAGGAAATTATTTTTAGAGTCACTACTTATTTGACAGGCTATATATCGGGGTTAATGGTCCATGCTTAGGGTCTGTTACATTTATGCTATTTATTTATTTAGTTAATTTTCCTTTGATGGACCATGTAACTGGATAATAGCTTGTGCTTAAATCTAGTATTCAAAATTAATGTGCCTCTTAGACACAGAGATTTTGTGTAATACAAACTGATATGGAGATCAAAATTGACCGCTTGATGCTGGTTTAGGGGATTCGATCCTAGGTGCTTGACCTTTCTTTTATTATAATTAGTTCACATAGCTCACAAACCCAGTGTTTTAAATGTCAGATATCAGGGAATATCGGATGTCGTAATCGGATGTCGGATTTCGGATTTCGGAGATATTTCGGGGCCATTTAGTAAATTTCGGAAGTCATGACGGATAACAAATATATATCCTAAATGTCTTAAATAATGTAATTAAAAAATTCTTATCAAGATAATACATGCACAACTTATGCAAAACTACATAAATATGTTTAGGATGTGTATAATTAACTTAAATATTTTGCATATATTCACTAATCCATTGTTAAAATTTCTCAATTACTTCAACTTTCAAGACCAATCAATATAATGGGTTTTTCCCAAAATTTCGGCCGACATTTCGGGAAAATGTCGGCCGACATATCGGATTTTTCCCGAAATGTCGGCCGACATTTTCCAAAACGCCATTTCAAATGCGGATGGGGATGTCGTGGCGGTGAGGGCTTGAAAACGAAATGTCAGCCGACATTTCGGAAATATCGGACGACATTTAAAACACTGCACAAACCCACAAAATTTTTAATCAATTCGTCTAAAGTGCTAAAACCAAAAGAACCACCTGTCCCTGTGGACCGACCCTCAAGTGCTACATCGAACGACCGTGCACTTGCGGTTATTTAAAACGAGAAGACAGAAATCTCCCCAACACATTAATATATAGTTAATAATTGTCATCTTATCACATCTTACTAGCAATTCTTTAGTTAACATAAATGACCAAATACAGATTTGCTTGACGACCAGATCCTGATCCCTGATCACTTGCCACCTTGAAATTGTTGCCTTCTTCTAAAATTGTTATCCCTCTCCTAACTCAATGGATCTACTCTCTAAATTACTTCTCAATTAGCTGTCATGATCTCATCTTAATTCTTATCATAATAAATCTTATGCATTTGTGTTGATATAATTTATGCATATCAACATGTAGAAGACTTTTGAAGAAGAAAATAACTAAAGAACAAATTACTTTGAGGTGCAAATGCCTTGGAAGAATCAGCTACCTTGTGAGAGTTTCCTTGTTTAGTCCAAGACTTTGACAAAAGAGGTGGTCACATTTAGACTATATCAGAAGACTCTCAAACTACAGCTCAGATTGGGAGAGCAGGTTAATGTGGACTCACTGACTCCTTCAACCTTCTCTCTATTAATTGTTTTCTATTACATATATAATAATATCAACATATATAGATTGTAGAAAGGACTTCTAGATAATTGCTATAGATTAATGAGGAAGTACCTAAACAATCATCTAACAATCACTTATTTACATGTTGATTGTTGCAACAGTCACTTATTTGCATGTTAATTAAGTGTTAGTATATTGTGTGGTCCATCAAATTTATTTGGTGATCCACTAAGATTTTATTTGGAGGTAAGAAAACTATGTGAAGTATTACAAATATTTGTCACCCTCTATATTAATTAAGTTGACAGTTATTTTGTTAGACTCTTTTATTGAAAGCCAGTCGCCCACTAAATATCTCAAAAAAGAAGTGATCTGATTGTAAACTCGATAGAATTATTTCTTAAAACAATATCCATAATATTTTTTGCTCATAACCCATTGTCTTCTCCTGCCTTCTTTTTTAAGAAGACTAGTTATATATAATTAATCAAAAGTGGGCTTAGCTAATTAAGGTTAGTAACCCAAAAATGCATACGTGATCATGACACAACCAAGACATCAATTGATGATAAATTAAATTTTTTTATTTTGGTGAGTGGTGGAGATAAATTAATTGGTAGCTTTGTCCTTGGCACAATGACAGTTATCTAACAACCTTGATCAAACTAGTCAAACTAAAACCTTAGACAAACAATTCCAATGCGGCCAATCAGCGACTTTTCTTGTGATGAGAAGTACTGAAAAAAGTTTAAATTAAAAGAAGTCTTTTTTCTGCATATAACCTCAATTAAATGATTGATTAGCTAATATATTACAAAAGAAGGTCCTTTTAGCTGATATCTGTTGACACAAACCCTTTGAATTAGTGAACAGGTGATAGTGACTGTACAAGTCGTAAGTCACGAGTATATTCAATTGTAAATGAACTAGACAGACTTGGATTGGAGATGAAGGAGACAGAAGTAAAAAAGAAGAAAAAGAGAAGGAAAAATCTTTCTCCTATATCTTTGTTCCCATTGTTTTTTATTAATTTTATGCTTCTTGTTCAACACCAAGAGAAATGTATATCCTTCGGAATTCATTTTTCTATTTCAGTTAATACTATATATTGAATATCTTTTCTCCTGTATCTTTGTTTCCATTGTTTTCTGAGCATCATCTTACCAAGTGGCTTGCAGGCAGGATTAATGTTGGCATGAGACGAGATTTTAATGCTAATAGTTAATCCACAGTTTCCTCCATTTTCTCCACTTGACAGTGAGAATCTTAAGTATGCATTGTCTCTGTAATAGCTAATATTTTTTAGTTTGAACCTACATCATTCATTACAATTAATTATTTAGCAAATATTAAATATGTTTTCCCAACATAAATGTTGGTGTCATGCAACTTGAAGATCTTTTCGAGGCAGCACCTTGAAGATCTTGCCCCTTTTAAATCTTGAAAAGCTTTAAATGGTTTTATTTTTTGTCATTAAAAGACTCAAACTTACCCTAAATTGCTTTAAAATAAGTGTTATATAACAGTAAGAATTGACTCGAGGACTTGAGGATTTGAGGATTATAGTTTTTTTTTAATACTGATGTGAAAAGTAAGAAAAGCCACAAACTATTTGAATATATTTATTTTATTAGTTTTTTGTTGATGCAACCAAAAACTTTATAAGGGCATTTTAACAAATAACCAATGACGGTGGTGGACGTGATGAAACGAAAGCTACGTTCTCATTATGCAATTTCTCAATCTACCCCTACAATATTTCCAAAATTTATCATCTAAAGAACTTAAAATATTCCTAAAATTAGGAAATTTACGAATAAAGCGGCGCATGGACCGCGCTTTCTAGTTTAAACACATGCAGCCTCAAAAACTACTCCTCAAAATAAATTAATAAATATTTGGGGGACGTTGAAACTTTGCAGTCCCAAAGAATATAGTAATAGGGGCATTTTGGGAACAGGTGGGTGACGTCATTCCCGTCAAAGTTGGAAAATTAAAGAAAAAAAATTCAGCTGTAGACAATTCAAATTCTAGAACCTCGCACCGAGTTGGCCAACCAATTTTTCAACGCCTTGGGATCTGAAAAATATTATACATTTTCTCTCTGAAATAAATACATAAATAAAAATACCATTTAATTTATAAAGAAATAGAAAAGATAAAATTACGATGTAATACATTAATCTCCGAACTGTCTTTGTCCTACGCCGGTGGGCTCACCCGATCGCCGATTGTCGGAATCTCGAAGACCTCAGCAAATCTTTTATAAAAAACCACTACTTTGCTTCTTATTTATTTGTTATTAATTTAAATTTTGTATGCAGGCTGTGATAAAAATATGTTATATATTGTATCCTTTTTTATCTGTTTGAGGAATTGACTCGAGGACTTCTCACGATCTATTCTTATTTATTTACTTACCAATGAACCATGTTGCAACCATATCTATGTAGTAGTCAATTTAATGATATAATTTATTTATTTACTTCTATCTAGTAATTTGTCACATGTACGCGGTTATTTTTTGCATATTTTCTCGAGTATTATTGTGTTTTGTTTTATATGATCAACCGCTCGGTCAACTGCTAGGAAACGCGCAGAGAGCCAATTTTCTGTTAAATCTTTGGCAATATAGTCGGTCGAGCGGACGGTCGACCGCTGTCCTCTACTGTTGCTGCTTCCACTAGGCGGTCGACCGTAGTTTGTTTGTGTACCCTCTACTTCAGCTGAGAATTAGGCTTCTACAAGTACAATTGAACTTCGATCTCTGTGGTACCTTCTCCGATGAGTTTAAAAAACTTTACTAACAAGTTGAGATTAAGTAACCCCAAGTAATAGAAGATTGCAGCAACACCAGAGACTAGTCGCCGATTGCACGAGCGAACAAACAAAGGAAAGAAAATGAGAACACACAAATTTAACGAGATCGGAAATTGTCTATGTCCTCGGGGCAGAAGGGGAGATATATATTATTAATCAATCAATTATAGGATACAATAGCTGGGGACAATACCCCTCTTTATATAGCCAAAGAATCCTTGAAGAAAGGGAAATCAGCGGATTTGAATTCAGATCAAAAACAAACCCAGAATCATATTAGGAAACCCTGAAACACGGTCCTGGTCGACCGGTTCCGTGTTGCGGTGGACCGCTCGGTCAACCTCTAGGCAAACGCGTAGAAAGTCAACTCTCTATTAAATCTCTAGCACTACAGCGGTCGACCAGGTGGTCAATCGTTGTCTTCTGCTGCTGCCTCTTCCTCTGGGTGGTCGACCGAGCAGTCGACAGCAATTTCCTTGTGTACGTCTGTGCATGGCCGATCGACCAGCTGGTCGACCAGCTCTATGATTTCAGTTGAGAATTGGGCTTCTATAAGTACTGTTAAACTCCGATCTCTATGCTATTTTTTCAATAAATTTAAAACATTCTACTAATAAGATTTTACACTCTCTCCCCCATAATTTTTTACACTCTTTGGCCACATTTTCGGCCCATTTTAATGAAACAAGTGGTCATACTCTGCTCTTTCCGGGGAAAAAAAATTACATATAAAAGAAAATCTACAGTGTCGGTGCAACGGCTGCCCTCTCCATTTTAACTGTAACTCTCTCTCTCTCTCTCTCGTATAGGGTTAAATTGGTCAAAGACATATTTGAAGGGGCAAACTTTGATAAATCCCTCACTATTCATTGTATTCAATCATCTCAAAGTCTTTGAAACTACTAATTAAGTGTAATCATATGCTAATCTAACCTCGCAGCATGCTACTAAACTAAACAAGACCTCCTCAAAGCTCATTTATGGAGAAGAGACCTTAGATCTTGGATCCTTGCTCACGACCCCGCAGCGGTCGGAGTCGACGTCGACCAGGCGGGGCCCACGCACCGAAATCTGCCGGTGGCGAGGGCGGCCGGGGTGTTGACCGGCCCGAGAGGCCAACGTGCGGATTAGTAATTTATAAGTTGGTGGAAGAGGCGAAGAAAGTTCAAAGGGTTGGGGGTTGACAGTTTGATGGGAATGGGTGAATATTATAGATATTGAGCCTATGGGGTTTGAGTTTGTGTAAACAAATTGCTAGAGCTATTATAAGAAGAGAGGAGGAGTTCCAGGACAAAAAAGAGAGAAGAAACATAGTACGAGTTAAAAATTTTAACAAGTTATCTTTTTGTTGTCAGTTGATGGAGGTTGTGCCAAAAAGGGCTAGTACTGCTAAAGTGGAGAGAAGGATGGATTCATGTGGTCGTGTTGAAGAGGTTGAAAAGGTTAGCTAGCTTCTCTTCTTCTTCTTCTCTTCTTCTTCTTCTTGGACTTTATCTCTTTAATTTGGATTTGCATTTACTTCCCTTGATCTTTTAATTTTCAAGTGATTGAATTAGCTTGTGTAAAATGAATTCTATTAACATAACATTTGGAGTCTTTGACTAGTGACCCAGAGTAGACATTTTTGACAAAAACCCTAGGACTTTTGAACTTAAGATCACATCTCGAAGAAAATAAGAAGTTGAGGTTGAATTTCTTAGACGTTAAATTTATTTTATTTTTTGCTATAAAGAGTATGAGTTCATGTTGAATATTCTTTTGTTAATTTGAATAGAGTCTCATAGATGAAATCTTCAGGAAATTAATTTTGCAGATTGGTCGTGAGAAGAAAGCAGGAGAAGGAGGTTGTTTGAAGTCATCTTCTCCTAATCAAAGAGATTCAAGCACCAGCAATCAGGTGAGGATTAATCATAACTTTTTTCCGTAGATAAAGCTATTAATATAATAATATATGTTATTGAAGGGATTTTTTTTCTTTCTTTTTTTTTAATGAGAAATGAAGATATTTGTTAAAGTTATTTGTTCAGTCTCATTATGAATATCCTCTCAAAAAGAAATCTTATATGAAATAAATTCATTATTTTAATTTCTTGGTATGCTTTTTTTTCCTTTTGCTTGTCAATTTTCTTGGTATGCTTGGTGGTGATTGTAAATTGTCAGAATTAGAAGAAAACTTAAAGAAACTAATGTTGTTGATAATGAAAAAAATTTAAGTATGTTATGTTGGAAAGAGAAAGATTATTGCCAGGAAGTTGACATGGATAGCCGAGGGGTTGTCGAGGTGATCGCCAAGGAAGTCGACGACGAAAGGCGAAGAAAACAGCAGCAGAAAATAACACAACATCAGTAGAACAGGTTGTGCGGTCGACCGGCCCGGTCGACCGCCCGCACAAGCAGAAGATCGGTCGACCGGAGCGGTCGACCGATGTGCACAACGTGCACAGGGAAAGAGATCGGTCGACCGCCCGGTCGACCGACTGAAGTGACCCAACTCTCTGTCGGGCACCCGGTCGACCGGTGGAAGAGTCGGTCGACCGCCCGGTCGACCGACAGTCGGGTGCGGGTAATTTCTGCTGATTCGGAAATCTGTTGTATTTAAGGGCTGTTGTTGGTTTTCTAGGGTTTGTATCTTGTAGAAGATCCTTGAGAAGGAAAAGGCTGGAGCTCTCTTGCATTCAAAGAGGCTGCTAGCCATTGTAATCTTCTTCCAAGTAAATTAATCTCTCTTCTGATTGCCCCGAGGACGTAGGCGTTGAGGACGAACCTCGTTAAATTGGTTATTTGCATGTGTTCTTTCTCCGGTGATTGTTTTTGTGCTGGTTGTGATTGTTCTTCGTGCGTGGGAGATTCAAGGAGTGATCCTCTATCGACGGGTTGTTGTCGCTGTGGGGCACAACAAGTGGTATCAGAGCTTCCAGGTTTGACTTGGGATTTTTCTGAAGATTCGAAGGGCTCGAGATCTGATTCGGTGGAGATCATGTGTCAATCTCAGATCAGAGGTATTGGTGTTCGTGGGATCGTGTGTCGATCTCAGGAGGACGCAAGGAGGGCTCGTGGAATCTGTGGTGGAGTAGATCTAGAGAGAAACTCAACTAGGGTTTCAAGGGAAAGGTAAAATTCATTTTTTATCTGAATAGAGATCTATTTCCAGTTGATTGTTCTTCCGCATAGATAGAGGATCAATAAATCTCAATGGCAGAAGAAATTGCTTCGGTTAAGACCATGCATCCTCATCCGAGGATCGACGTGGTGAAGTTCAATGGTACAATAACTACAGGATGTGGAGATGTGAGGTTATGGATGCACTGAATGCATCGAACCTTGAGGATACTCTCTTATTGGAGAAGAAGAGGAGCACGACCACTGATGAAGAGTGGGCAAAGATGAACAGGTCGGCATGTGGATTGATACATTTATGTTTGTCGTAAGACATAAAATACCTTGCACAACATGAGATGTCGGCGAAGAAACTGTGGGAAACCCTTGCGAAGACATACCTGACTAAGAGTGTTGAGTTCAGGTTGCAGCTTAAGAGTAAGCTGTACAGTTTTCAAATGAAGAAGGGAGCACAGTAAATGAGCACATCAACCGATACACGAAACTTCTTACAGACTTAGTAAACGTGGATGTCACGATAGATGAGGAAGATAAGGCGATCATCTTTCTGAACTCACTCTCGGCGGAGGAGTATGAGACATTCACTCTGACCTTCATTAATGGAAGGCAGACCTTGGATTATGATGAGGTGTCGTCTGCACTGACTAGTTATGAGACGAGGAAGAAGGAGAGACATCCTTCTAGGTCAAGCTCATCAGCGGAGGCACTGGAAGTAAGAGGCAGAAGTTCATCGAGGAAGGGCAAGGAGGTTAGAGGAAGATCTAAGTCCAAGTCGGGCTATAGGGATCTGAGGAAGGACTAGTGTGCCTTCTACAGAGAGATAGGGCACTGGAAAGTAGACTGTCCAAAGTTCAAGGGGAAGAAGGAGTCAAAGGCTGAAACAAATCTTGCAAAAGTGACGAATACTCAGAGGAGCAGTTCTCAGGCAGATAGAGCAGATTCGGACTCGTCAGGTTTCTCGTTTTCAGTCAGTTCTCCCATCATAGGTAACTCATGGAAAGATGAGTGGATTTTAGATACAGGTACAACATACCATGCATGCCCTAATCGGGGTTTGTTTTCTAGCTTTGAGAAGCTGGAGGGGTGTTTCGGTCGTTATGGGCGATGATCACCATGTAGCATGGAGGGTGTAGGTACAATCCGGGAGCTGAAGGGAGTGAGGTATGTGCCTCAGTTGAAGAGAAATCTAATTTCCGTGGGAACTTTGGAAGCATCGGGCATGGTGATATCTGTTCGAGATGGCGATCTCAGGATGATCAAGGGCTCGATGGTGGTGATGAAGAGCGTCCATCGAGGAAACCTCTACTACTTGAAGGATAGTACGATTACAGATCAGGTGGAGACTTCGAGTTCCTCAGATGATGGTGGCCCAGAAGTCTGGCAGGGAAAGGTCGGATAGGAAGAAGAAGAATCTTTGCGAGCTCCTGCAAAGAAGGAAATGGAAGGTGCTGCTACCTGCAAGTTAGAAGGTGGACACATCGTTCTGGACAAGAAAAAAGTGAGATTCAGCACCAGTACTCATCGACGTGAAGGTCTTCTTGATTGTGTCCACATGAGCGTTTGGGGACCTGCTAAGACGGCATCGCTTGGAGGTCACAGGTACTTTGTCTCTTTTGTTGATGGTTCATCTAGGCAGGTTTTGATATATCCCATGAGACAAAGGGTGAAGCCCTAGATGTGTTGATGAAGTGGAGAGGAAGAATGGAGAGGCAGATAGGAAGGAAGATAAAGGAGCTTCATATTGGTAATGTTGGAAAGAACATGTACCAGTTCCTACGATTTGGCCAGAACACAGGTATTGCAACTCACTTCACAACAGGTAAAGATGGGTTGGCTAAAGATGTAGTCCGTCCCTTGCTGGAGGAGGTTCGGAGGTTGTTGTCTAATGCAGGATTAGACAGGTCATTTTGGGCTGAGGCGATGTAGTATGCTAGCCATCTCATGAACATATCGACTGCGATAAGAGGTAAAGCTCCATTGGAAATTTGGTCTGGGAAAGCTGCTCAAGATCATTGTTTGCTGCGGGAGTTTGGAAGTCTGGCCTACTTCAGTGTCAAGAATGGCAAGGTGAATCCGCGAGCAAAGAGGTTTGTCTATTTGGGCGTCAAGGGAAACAACTACAGGTTGTGGGACCCCGAAGACAAGAAGATCGTGATGAGCAGGAATGTCACTTTTGGAGAGACTTCAGGGTTGAAGTCCACCGTCTCTCAGTAGGTGGAGAGGACGAAGACGAAGGAAGGATCGCAGCGGGTGGAGGTTGATGCTACTCCATCATCTCCAGTTGGTTCGACATTAGAGGAGACTTCACCAGATGTGACACCGGTGGAGATCATGATACCAAAGGTGATGCTGAACAGGTTGATGACATTGTTGAGGATGTCGAATTGTTTGCAGCTATAGGAACAAAGGTGAAACCACGCTTGTGGGGAAAGAAGCAGGAATCTCAAGCTTGTGATAGTGACAAGCTGAAGTTGAAGGCCGTTGTCCTCCATGATGGTCGGGAAGAGGTTCATATGACTCGGTCAGACAGGTTCACTGCTGCAAATAGAGGTACCAGTGTTCGAGCTTGATGAAGCTTATCTAAATGAACTACGGTTGGCTTGATCCTTTTGGGCAAAGGTACGCAGGCAGCCGTAAAGGCGCAGCCATTTGGTGATGCAACTCTTATGAAGCTATTTGGGTTCTCGAGAAGCTGTTATGGATCTTCACGTAGAGGTGAAGAGTTGTGGCCGATGGAACTTCACGTAGAGGTGGAAAGGTTTCACGTAGAGGTGAAGTTAGGGGTGGCAATTGGGTCGGGTCGGGTCTAATTGGGTCGGGTCTTAAATGGGTCGACCCATAATCGGGTCGGGTCGACCCGACCCATTTATTTATATGGGTCAAAAATTCAAACCCAAACCCGACCCAGTATTATGTGGGTCGACCTGACCCAACCCATTTGACCCATTTAACTAAATGGGTCGGCCAGGTCGGGTCGACCCGTTAGACCCAAATGACCCATTTGAATGACATGTTTCAGTACAAAGAAAGCTGATAACAAAGTTATGAGATACATGTTTACTCAGATACCAAGAAAATTGAAATTTATAACAAAAAGCAATAGTTCAAGAGATAAAAAAGCCGTGATGGGCTAGTACATTTCACAGAATCCACTAGAGTTTTGCTCAGCTACGTTTTTTAAAGCTTCAAAATATGAAAATCTAACTCAAGCCACTGGCTTCTGTTAAAAAAAAAAATTTGCCGCTGAACCGGCTTAATAGGAAGATCAAATATGTGTATCTTGCTGACCGACTTTAACTTTCTTCTTGGTCCACAGCCTGTCGAGAGCGCTATCAGCATCGGCCGGTAAAATACCAAAACCAACATAAGAGGAGAGATTAGTCATTCATTAGAAACAAAGAGAAACAAAGAGGGATGGTTTTTATTTTTATTTTCCACCAAGGTTTACGTTTTTTTTTTGTTTTCTTGCTCTCGAAGAAATATTTTTGGCTACCCAGGATTCCTTTGGTTCGGATGGTGTGATAAATGATTCCCAAAAAAAAAAAAATCTCTGGATCAAAAATATAAAAAGGTAAATGGGTCTTAGCGGGTTTGGTGGGTTTGGGTCGACCCGACCCATTTATTAATCGGGTCTGGTGGGTCGACCCGATTACGACCCAAACCGTATAGCTCAAACCCATACCCACTTACTCTGGGTCGGGTCGGGTCGGGTCTGGCGGGTCTGGTCTGAATTGCCCCCCTAGGTGAAGTGTTGTGGCCAGTTGAATCTCACGTAGTGGTGAGATGTTGTTATCTCGATGAACAGGTTAAATCTTCCGGTGAGAAGATGTTGAGCTTGCATAAGGAGTGGTGTGCATCCAGTTGAAACTGATGATGTTTAGTGTGCTCTACGCAGACTTGGTTGGACCGTCAGTGGAAGACAGGAAGACTAGATAGAGCTGGTCAGTTGGAAAGTCAGTGTTGGCTCGTGAGGAAGTCTTCGTGAGGTCGTGAAGTTGTAGAGTAGAGGCCACAGTTTGTTGATCGCATGTATGAAAATTCTCCTAAGGTGAAGTGCAGGAAATGCATGTGTGGTGCTTTCCAGTGGATAGCTGAGCTATAGATTTCAAGACGAGATCGTGTGTCAATTTCGCCGAGATCGTGTGTCGATGTCGACCGGTGCGCGCAAGCCAAGATCGTGTGTCGATTTTGCCGAGATCGTGTGTCGATTTAGCCAGGTGATAGACTGGGGTAGCGTTGGAGATCGGCTCAGATTTGAAAAATCTTCGCCGAGGTGGAGAATTGTTGGAAAGAGAGAGATTATTGCCAAGGAAGTTGACATGGATAGCTGAGGGGTTGTCGAGGTGATCGCCAAGGAAGTCGACGACGAAAGGCGAAGAAAACAGCAGCAGAAAATAACACAACAACTGCAGAACAGGTTGTGTGGTCGACCGGCCCGGTCGACCGCCCGCACAAGCAGAAGATCGGTCAACCGGAGCGGTCGACCGATGTGCACAACGTGCACAGGGAAGAGATCGGTCGACCGCCCGTCGACCGACTGAAGTGACCCAACTCTCTGTTGGGCACCCGGTCGACCGCCTGGTAGACCGGTGGAAGGGTCGGTCGACCGCCCGGTCGACCGACAGTCGGGTGCGGGTAATTTCTTCTGATTCGAAAATCTGTTGTATTTAAGGGCTGTTGTTGGTTTTCTAGGGTTTGTATCTTGTAGAAGATTCTTGAGAAGGAAAAGGCTGGAGCTCTCTTGCATTCAAAGAGGCTGCTAGCCATTGTAATCTTCTTCCAAGTAAATTAATCTCTCTTCTGATTGCCCCGAGGACGTAGGCGTTGAGGCCGAACCTCGTTAAATTGGTTGTTTGCGTGTGTTCTTTCTCCGGTGATTGTTTTTGTGCTGGTTGTGATTGTTCTTCGTGCGTGGGAGATTCAAGGAGTGATCCTCTATCGACGGGTTGTTGTCGCTGTGGGGCACGACATGTTATCAACAAAACAGATAATTTTATCTAGTAATTAAATCACTTAAAAATGATTTTTTCCAGATGAGATTCTCTCCATTCAAATTTCATTAGATTTGAAGAACATATTAAAAATAATCAAGTTTGGTATGGGACCCTCTTCTGTTAGATTATATCCCTTTTTCCATGGTTCTCTCTTACCACAATAAAATGAAATGTTCCTATTCATAAAGAACAATCCATGTCATCCACTTTTTTTTGGAAAATATTGCATCCATTCATAATATCCATTCCTTTACAAAATGTCCAACTCTAAAACAACAAATTAAAGATGCATATAAAATTTAACTTATTTCTAAAAGAAAAAAGAAAAAAAAAATCTTAAAGCTTTGCACAATCCAATTTTATAATATTTTTGCTCTACAGGTTTCCACAGTGATTGCAAGTGAAAGATCATTCATGGACACATCCTCAAAGCCTTCACCTTCAAATACCAAGGCTCCCACTCCGATCAACAATCAGGTTAGAATTGCCTCCTAAATTCATTTAAAAAAAAAAAGAAAATCAAATCAAATATCTGTATATACCCCTCAAATATATTTTAATTGTGTGATCATTTTCTACATGCAACTTCAATATATATACAATATAAAAATTACATACAAGAGCAGTAAATATCTTTAACATGAAATATTTAATAAGTTCAATTTAGTATATTTATGCAAATGTTATGATCATTTTATATACATGCAACTTCCATGCCAACAAACGCATACAATTCATTGACATGAGAAGTAAATTGTGCATAAGTGATCAAATTAGTATAAATGCATGCATGGATAGTTTCCTACTTATCCCTTACTTGGATTGATTGCTTGATTACATAGGAGGATCAACTCGAATCCACGAAAGCCGAAATGGGAGAAGTTAGAGAAGAGAATAAGAGACTAAAAACACTGTTAGCGCGAATCGTCAAGGATTACCAGTCTCTCCGGATGCATTTCCTCGACATCGCCCAAGAACAGGCGAAAAAACCAGCAGCAACAGCGGCGGCGGCGGCCCCTCACGGTGTCGAAGAGCCTGACCACCTCGTCTCACTCAGCCTGGGAACGAATTCGAGTGTGAACAAGAAAGAAGCTGAGAAGCCCAACACAGCGAGCAAGAACAAAGAAAATGACCAAATCGAAGAAGGCCTGGCCCTAGGACTGGACTGCAAGTACAAAGGGTCTAGTATCGGCACAAATACGATGAGCCCTAGCAACAGCGTTGAGGAGACCAAGGAGGAGGACGCCGGGGAGCCAGGGCCGCCGAGCAAGACGCTCAAGAACATGAGGAGTGGGCCCGAAGACGAGGTTTCGCAGCAAGCTCATGTCAAGAAAACTAGGGTTTCTGTCAGAGCTAGATGTGATGCCCCTACGGTCAGTAGCACCAAAAATACGTTCATGCATTTTGCAGTATAATTGAACTGTTGGCAACGAGTAGTTCGAGCTTGAGGAGTAATTTAATTTTGTGCTGATTGTTTTGTGTGATCAGATGCATGATGGATGCCAGTGGAGAAAGTACGGGCAGAAGACCGCGAAGGGGAACCCGTGCCCCCGCGCTTATTATCGGTGTACAGTTGCACCGGCGTGCCCAGTGAGGAAACAGGTATTGATAGTTTGAACCATGCTGCTGCGTTTAGAGTTTCATATGAGTTGTAGATAGCTGTTGTTGATCATAATGCAATGAAATTTAGTAGAATATTATGAATAAAGTCAATGGTAATAGTATGACAGATAACCTAAATTTTCTTGTAGTCAGGCAAAGATTTGACATTTTCTAGTCTTTTGTTTAAAATCAATTTCTGCACTTTGTTCTGAATTTTCTTACATTTCTCCAAAAACTTAATTCCACTCATATATAAGTAATTTCAAGCTAGGCGGACATAAGAAAATTTCTCTAAACATGCAAATGCAATCTTAAGTTTGTGATCTTTTTTAAACACGTGGTGTATATGATGAGGCTTGAACTTGTGAAAGAGAAGTTATTCTCCAAGTTCTCCAATTTAATTTATACATAAAATAGCTGAGAGTGGATGATCAAAATATTTTTTTTGCTCTCTTAAAAAAGTCAAGAAAGTCTTATAAGTTGGATTTAGTGGAAATTCAGACTTAAACAATGAATAGAAAATGAACTAAACTAAGTTAACTCAAGTTAATCGGTCTAGATCAACAATTCAACAATTTAAAAGTTTCAAATTCAACTCTAAGAAGGTTGCAGATTTGGGATGTACTAGTTTTGAGTACACTAGCTAATAGAAACCCGTGTGCATGTAATGTGTGGTGTCCGACATATGTATTTGTCTTTTGAATCTATTATAGGATGAAAATATCCTTCTAATGTTCTTCTTCAAATACAACTTTCAGGTGCAGAGATGCAATGAGGACAGGTCGATCCTGATCACCACCTACGAAGGCACCCACAACCACCCCCTCCCAATCTCCGCCACCGCCATGGCCTCCACCACCTCGGCTGCAGCCTGCATGCTAATTTCAGGCTCATCCACCTCCAGACCACCGGGTATCTCCTCCCCATCCCTCCCCACCAGCACCTCCTCCACCGTCTCCTCCTCCAATCCGAACCTCCACGCCTTGAACTTCAACCTAACCGGCCCCAATTCGCGGTCTTCGCGCCCATTCTACCTCTCAAACCCTACCATCTCCTCCACGCCCTCTTACCCCACCATAACCCTAGACCTCACCTCACCCCCACAACCATCCTCTCAACCATCACAATTTTCTAGAATATTCTCTTCTTCCAATTTCACCACTTCAAGTAGTAGTACTCCTAGGTACTCCACAAGCTTCAACTTCTCTTCATCAGAGTCCAACAATAGTAGTACTAGCCTACCAACATCTTGGGCCAATGGACCATACTTGAGCTATGCAGCATCAAACCAACCCTACACCAAGAGCCCAATTTGCTCACTAGGGCTCAATGCATCAAAGCAACAAGACATTTGTACCAGTCCTACCTCCAAAAGGTGGGGAATCCGATGATCGGCGGCGGCACGGCAACGCAACATGCGTTGACCGACACGATTGCCAGGGTGATCACGTCCGACCCGAGCTTCCAGTCTGTCCTGGCCACGGCGATCACGACCTACATCGGAGGAGGGACCAATGCGGCCCAGAATTCGACTGCGGCGGCTGTTAACGGGTGCGGGTCGAGCTTCTTGACGAGCACAGTGAGCGGTTCGGCGTCGAGCAAGCAGCAAGGGATCAACAGCCTGATATTCATGCAGGGTACTCCACTGGCGTTCTCTAGCTCAAAGAGTGCATCTGCTTCTCCAGTGGATAACAGGGAAAACATCAACTGATCACATCATTGCAAGTTCTTGGATTGTATAATGTGTAGCTTCTTTGCATAATTGCTGCATAATGTACAGCAGGAGTTAGACAACTGAAGGGATATGCAGCTATGGGAGTAAACCCATTTGTTCATTAGATCACAAAGGGATCACACTGTCAAGCAACAATATTTTTTTTCCGAAAAGAAAATTGTCGTTACATATCTTCCTTTGATCTAAATTAAACAAGGTGAAGAAGAAAATTAGATATATTAACTGACATTAAATAGCTAGAATGAATAAATTTTACTTTACTATATTATTTATATATTTCATAAATGCTTCTTTGTTCTCAAATGAAACGAAGTGGGATAAAGACTAATAAATTGTACTTTTCTGTATTATCTACAGTCATTAAATAGAAGATAATGAGGCTAATAACAAAAAGTTTATTATATACCTAGCTATTTTATTATAATAGTCAGAGTACCCCTTATAAGCCACTAAATATCGGAAAATTAGCATAGAAACATATCCTCTCCACTAATAAAAACTAGGGAACTAGTTCAAATATTAATCACATTAACGGCTCTCTAATTTTATACGAGTAGTTATAATTGTTCCAATCACATTCACAAGTGTTCAATATTATACTGGTAACTTAGCTACAATTATTCCATTTAAACTAATTCTCAATCATCTAATCTCTTCTATGTAACAACATGAGTTCGCGTTGTAGCCGACCGTGGCGACCGACCGGTTAAAAGAAAGTAAAAACTTCAATCTCCAATGTGAAACCGGAGAGGACCGATTGCAGCAGAGTATGTTATAGGCAACCTATCTTTTGAGTTTATAAGCTTGTCAAGTTGGATGGTGGGAGTAGTGGGCTAGAAAAGAAGTGTTCTTGAGCTTTCTTGTACTACAAAAAATTAAAGAAAAAAAAGAAAAACTTGTCGGTTGATTTTCGTTGGCAAAGAGATACTCTGATTCATTACCTTTTATTTATTTTATTTTAAGGAAAACAGTGAGTGGTCAAGAACCTCCCCCATAGAGCTTTGACCGAAAATTTCTAACTTACAGAAGCTAGAGGCAACTTGTTAATGAGCCCCGGCGTTTCATTAAAAAACTTTTAATGAAACATCTATACATAGTAAAAGTTTAAATGAAAGAAAAAAAAGTTAAGAGTCCATCAAATGCCACTTCCGTATAGATGTACACATATATCGATTACAAAATACAAAAGATACTCAGAAGCGACAATGTCATAACTCCGAGGAAGCACATCCCACCTCTCCCAAACCAAAAAGTCCCAAATATTGCAACGGGTGTGCGAACAAAATAAGTCCATATCACCTATAAAAGCAGGTTTGACACATCGGGGAGGTGAGGATTCATGTGCTACTGCTCAAGGGCATTGGAAGCATTGTCAAGATGACGGAAATAAGAAAAATACAAAATATAATTCACAAACGGAAACACTTCACAATTAAAGAGGTTCGACCAAATACCGATCTACGTTCTCTGTCCGAACCTGTTGAATTTACAATAATAATCGTCAATTACAATGAACACCTTCTCACACCCTAAGAAAAACACTTGAGAAATACAAAAGAAAAAACCTAGAGATTAAATTCAATGTCACTCTCTCTCTTCCTTTCTCTCCATGTTTTTCTAATCTTGTGTGATGCCCTTTATTTCTTTATATGAGAAATCCATCCCATATAAATAGCCCCTTAAGAGTTGCTATCAATTAATGCACACATCTCTTCAAAATACCCCTTGGAAAATCGTGCAACCCTTCATAATTGAACTAGTCATGCCTCTTGAGTTTAGCACCTCTTTGTGAACCACTCACATCCTTTCGTGAACTACTCGCATCATTTCGCATAGGAGGGAATTCCAACAAAATCCCCCTCCAGACATATGTAAAAAGAAAACTCGCAAACCACCGCTTCAATCTCTGAAGTCCATCTCACTCGAGATATTGCTTGCAAACTCCTGCAAACAAACTATTGGCTCCTTTCTTGTATCAGTCACACATCACCCGGATCAACCGTGGTTGCTCCCCCTTAATCCGAAATCGCCAATGCCGATGTGTATCCTGCCCGGTCAACTTAATTGATCCCAAAGAGGGACCCCGATTTGACCTCTTCGCCAGTAGGATTTTCCTTTTCACTATCGCCTGAATCTTGAAAACAATCTGCTTGCGTCTTTGCAATGCCCGCAAATGACACCCGCCTCAAGTACATGATATCCTGTGCACCCTGTTTCACAAATACCTTCGAGATCTTGGTTTTACCAACGGTAGTACCAACCAAACGATATATACCTCCAGACTTTTCTCCCTTCATAATGACCATGCAGCCACGTGTGATTTTCATGGCTCCCCCTGCAATGGAGCATTTGCAGCCCTTGGAGTTCAACTGGCTCAAGGATATCATATTCTTCCTTAGCTTTGGGATATACGCTACACCACTCAAAGTGTGTACCACTCCATCGAACATTTTGACCTTCACCGTTCCCAACCCCATGATGTTACACTTAGACCCGCCAGGCAAAAAGAAAGTACCTTCCTTTGATTCTTGAAATGTCTCAAGAAATTTCCTCCTGGAGCAAATATGATTTATTGCACCCGAATCTAATACCCAATCATCCTGAGAATCAGTGTCCTCCCTGAAAATAGTGAGAATATCTTCAGGGTCTTCAGTATTTCCTGCTAGCGCCGTGGAAGACTCTAAGCTCTTACTATCCTTCTTATTCCAAGTCAGACAATCCCGCTTTATGTGTCTCCACTCCTTGCACTTATAACACTGCACTCCCTTTCTGCAATCCTTAGATTTAGACCTATCGGTACTGCTAGATCCTTTGACCGCATTCCTTCCTCTTCGATTTTGACCATAAGCAAGAAATGCAGATCATGAGTTGTCCTCAACTGTCCTCCTTGTCTTCTCGTAAGACAATAAAGCTGACTCAACCTCTCCCATCTGTAAAGTATCCTTACCATACAGCACTGTGGTAACCATGTGCTCAAAAGAATCAGAAAATGAGGTAAGAAGTAAAAGTGTCTGATCTTCTTTCTCAATCTTGACATCAACTCGCCCAAGTTGATCCAGCAACCCTTTGAACACATTTAAGTGTTCCATGAGATCCGCACCATCCTCCATCTTCAGCATGTATAGATCCTACTTAAGATTCAACTTCGTCGTTAAGCTTTTTCTAAGATAGAGCTTCTCAAGCTTCTCCCACAACGCCGGTGCCGGGTCTTCATCAATAACATTGTTGATAATATTATCAGCAATACAGAGTCTAATGATGCTGACGCATTTCGACTTCAAATCCTCCATTCTTCCTTTGTTATCTTCTCCGGCTTGCTATCATTTTCCTTCAACGCTGGCGCCAAGCCCTGTTGAATTAGAATATCCTTTACTCTCCGTTGCTATAGAGTAAAGCTCCCCTTCCCATCGAAGGCTCCACCTTGAATTGTGAGACAAAACTCCCTGCCATTACAACTCTCGCGAACCTTCAGCTTTGATACCACTTGTTGGGGGAGTGGGGGAGAGAGAGAGAGAGAGAGAGAGAACAAGCGCACAAAGATGACGGAAATAAGAAAAAATAGGAAATATAATGCACAAACGCAAAATACTCCACAATTATACAGGTTCGACCAAATACTGATCTACGTCCTCTGTCCGAGCCTGCTGAATTTACTATAATAATCGTCAATTATAATGAACACCTTCTCACACCAAAAAAAAAAAAAAACTTGAGAAATACCAAAGAAGAAACTTAGAGATTAAATTCAATCTCACACTCTCTCTTCTTTTCTCTCCAAGTCTTTCTAATCTTGTGTGATGCCACTTATTCCTTCATATGAGAAATCCATCCCATATAAATAATACTCCCTCAAGAGTTGTTATCAATTAATGTACACATCTCTTTAAAACACTTCTTGAAAATCGTGAAACTCCTCATAATTGAATTAGCCATGCCTCTTGAGTTTAGCACCTCTTCGAGAACCAGGGTTCGGTTCATGTGTGTGAGCCACACACACATACAATAAGAGGGCCAATCACGCGTTGACACGTGTATTGATCCTCTTATAATATGTTATGTGTGTGGGCCTCACACCCATATTATAAGAATTTTAATTCACGTGTCAACGCGGGATTGGCCCTCTTATTGTATGTGTGTGTGACTCACACATGAACCGAATCCGAGAACCACTCACATCCTTTCGTGAACTGCTCACACCATTTCGCATTGGACGAAATTCCAACAGAAAGTGGGGTCATAGTCAACATGCATCCTATAGTTAAGAATGACTCTCTTCCCGATATCTATATGACACTTATCGATCTTCATATCCAAGAAACAAGCACGTAAATTGACATCTTATTGATGTGATAAAGAAAAAGGGTAAGAAATTATTCAATGTTGCCAGAATGTGTATGCAGGAAAGCAAAGATTTTTTTTTTTCGGGTAAAGACTAAAACAGCCCATTTACATTATATATTTCAAAAATATCCAGAAAACAATGAGTACAATAACAGTGTTAACGATACAAAAAAGAGTAGACAAAAAAGACAAAAAGAAAAAGGAAAATTCACAAATATTGATACATGAAAAGTCATGTAAAATCATATCTTTTGGCCTCTTCGAAGAAATAAATGAGAATCTCATGAGCATAAACCCCAAAAAAAGTTGAATGTGATAATGATATGCGCAATGGGGAAGAAACTTTTCCAATGCAAATGGTTACAAATCAGCCATTGTTTCAGCGCAGCGGCACTGCGTGTGCGGAGCACGCACAGGTGGCAAGACGAGGGTGGCTGAGCTTCTGCAACTGCCGCTACGAGAAGGGCGAAAATTGCCAGAAATAGCAAAATCCCACTGCAAAATTGTGTTCGACAACTTCAAGAAATAGCAAAATCCGTCGATTGATTCCCTATCAGTTTACCCAAATGATGTGCAGATCGAAGAGGCTGTCGTCTTCTCGCAATCCCTTGCTTAACTCGGTAATTTTCTGTCAAATTCTTTGGATTGATTTGGTTGTGAGCAGATTGTGTTTGATGAAATGCCTCATTGAATATTTGTTGTCTAGTTTTTTGAGATGGGCTCGCGGTGACTTTTGATTGGACATCAGTTTCTTGATTTTCTTTGGTGAATGTGTATGTCTGAATTTATAATACAGCGCAATCAAGGCTTCTTATTCCACAACAACGACTGCACTTTTCATTCTTTCATATGCTAGGGGATTTCACTTGGAAAAGAAAATGTTTCCATACTAATGATTTAGTCGTTCTTAAGTATCAAAATGGTGTGCATTATTTGGTGACAGTGTTTTCTGGGGAATTAGAATTTTAGGTTTTCTTGATGAGTGTTATAACAAATCGGCGCTCTAATACCGATTGTTACTCATGGGATCGACGTTTACAGAACTTGGTAATATAATGATAATTGCAAAAAGAAAATTATTGTAAAGCAAATGAGCAATACCTAGATAAAAGAGTAATAAGAAATAACACGAGAATTTAACGTGATTTGACCCAAACTTGGCTTACGTTTACGTGGAGAGAACTTGAAAGAGTTTTATTAATAAATTTGATACAAAGAGATCTAAACTTCCTCTTGATCTCAACAAAGTGTTCACCTTTCTCTTGAATTTAGACTTAGATTACAAGGGTGTATCTTCTCTCTATGCAACTTCACGTTGGTCCTCCCTTTCTTAACTTCTTCTGATCTCCTTTACTTGATTGATTTACAATGCTGGGTTACAACTTTTATTTACACGATTTACAATACAACTCTTATTTGGACTAAGAGATGATCTTGTTCATTGGATGTCTGAAGAATCTTGATCAATCCTATTGGAGTTAATCTCCTTGATCTAAAAGAATTCTAGATCCTTTAATTTTTAGAAACAAACCTTTATTGAATATAATCTGAATCTTATTCGTACTCCTTCATAAAAGGAAACTCGTAAACACCTGAAAAAGAAACTACTACACCTTGATTTGCTTCTTCTTCTTCAAACCATCGTCTTCTCCAATCGGGTTGGATCTTCTTAGACCATCATTTCCTCTTAAAAACAAGGCAAAATTTTAAAATCTCCACCTTGACTTACTTTTTAAGTCTTTAGCAAAACACCTTGAGATTTTAGATTACTACCTTGATTTTTTTCTTAGTTGTAACCATACCATGAAGCCTTTAACTCTTGCCTCCTCTCCCTGAGGCCTTTGGCGGATTTACCGCCATGACTTGGGCAATCTCGAACCTTACCTGAATGCACCATTTCTCCTTTTCGCAACACTATGACCCGGTTCACGTCCCATTCTAATCTTCCTTGAATCTCCACCTCGCGATGAGCTCTTTTTCAAACTTATTCCTGAAACTTCACCTCGAACTAAGTTTCTTTCCTTCAGCTTGTATAATCCTTCACACTTCTCTCCTTTCAGGATTACCCTGTCTCCTTGGCTAACTGTGATGACGCTTTATTGCACTTGAATCCTGCATCCTTCCTCTTCGAGCACCCTTATGGATATCAGATTGTACCGTGCCTCCGGGACATACCGGACCACCTCTAGAGCACACACCGTCCCGTCTCTTTTTGTAATCTTGACTGTCCAAGTGCTCACGACCTCGCAAGCCGAGTCATCCACCATCTTGACAATCCCTTCCTTCTTTACAATCAAGGAGTTGTTGAACAGCTCCTTCTGGGAACATTCATGAATCGTCCTACCTGAATCAAATAATGAGCCTTTACTTTAAGAACATAAGAAGCCATTAATATTTCGGTATCAACACCGCTTGCTACGTATGCCTCTGCAGCTTGTCCATTTTTGTTCAGCCACTCTCGCCAATGCTTGCAATCATTCTTTCAATGACCTCCTCTATGACACAAATGACATGCCTTCGACGAGCTCAGACTTTTCTTTCTTTCTCCTCTTTCTTTCCTTCCCGTGACCACTAAACTCGATCCTTCTTGATCCTCTTAATTTAGCATTTTCCTGATCTCATTAGATAAGAGAGTTGACATGAATTCCTCCAAGACAAGAATTTTCTTACCGTAGAGCATGGTGGTGACAATATGATCGTATTATTATGGAAGCGAACTGAGAAGTATTAACGTCTTGTTCTCCTCATCGATCTTAACATCAACAGTTAGAAGCTCGCTGATGACTTTGTTGAAGAAGTTTAGATACCTCAACACCATTCTCCCTTCCTTTACCCGTAACCCATATAGTTATTTCTTTAGATACAGCTTGTTGGAGAGATTTTTCGTCATATTCAATATCTCTTATCTTAGCCACAATTCCGTAGTCGTTTCTTCATCCATCATGTAGTATATAATCTCATCTGCGAGACATAGTTTGATAGTGCTTGCCGCCTTTAGATTTATCTCCTCTCAATCCTCGTTTGATGTACATGCAGGTTTTGCTGATTTTATTTGCAAGGTCTTGTAAAGACCCTATTGTACCAGCAACGTTTTTACCCTCTTTTGTCATAAATTGAAGTTTCTTTTACCATTGAACTTCTTAATCTTGAATTTTATCATAGAACTTTCTATTTTCGATATATCGGTGTTCGTCAATTTTTAGTTTTGATACTAATTGTTGTAACAAATCGGCATTATAATACCGATTGTTACTCCCGAGATTGATGTTTGCGAAATTTGACAATATGATGATACTTGTAAAAAAAAATTATTGTAAAGCAAGCTAGCAATACCTAAATAAAAGATTAATAAGAAATAACATGAGAATTTAACGTGGTTCGACCCAAACTTGACCTACATCCACGAGGAGAGAACTTGATAGAGCTTTATTAATAAACTTGATATAAAGAGATCTAACATTCCTCTTGATCCCACAAGAGTATTGGCCTTCTGTTTGAATCTAGACCTAAATTATAAGAGTATACCTTTTCTTTATACACCTTCACCTTTCTTCTTTCTTTCTTGGCTTCTTCTGATCTCCTTTACTTGAGATTGATTTAAAATGTTGGGTTACAATATTTATTTATAGGATTTTACAATAGAACTCATATTTGGAATATGAGATAATCTTGATCATTTGATGCTTGAAGAATCTTGATCAATTCTATTGGAGTTAATCTCCTTGATCTAGAAGAATTCTATATCCTTCAATCTTTAAAAACAAACATTCATTTAATAGAATCTGAATTTTATTCGTACTCCTCTAGAAAAGAAAACTAGTAAGTACCTGAAAAGAAAACTGCTCCACCTTGATTTGCTTCTTCTGTTTTAGATGAGAAAGTGGGAAGTGTTATTTTTCACTTCCGCTGTCCATTCAAATACTGAAAAATAGAAAAACCTATTTTCTCTTCTCTTTTTCTTTTTACACAACCATGATCTCACTTCCAATGTGCTACAGTTAATTTTGTGGTCATATAAATCTCATTTGTAATAAGTTGTAGCTCAAAACCAATGTTTTAAAAAACCCGTTATGTAACTCGTTATAACCCGTTACAGAACATAACGACACCCGGCCGTTATATAACTCTAGCAAAAAACGCAGTTCCCAGTAACAAGCGTTTTTTGAAGCGTTACGAACGTTACGTTACGAAAATAACATAACGTTCATAACTCACATTATTTACACGGGTTGCTAAATATAAAACAGCGAAGCGATTTCTGTCCACAGACCAAATTGACATGAAACCCAAAATTAGCGACGGCGAGCGAAGGATCGAAGCACACCAGTGCATCCTCTCTGCAGTGACAATGACAGCGACGGCGACAATGACCCTATCGTGTGGTTCTTCCTCTCTCTGCAGTTCCTTTTTAATTGTATCTCTCTCATCGGCGAGCATTGAAGCGCCCCAATTTCTCTCTTTGATCTCTCTTCAATTGACGAGAAACTCGCCATCGTAACGCTCCAAAAAAATCAAAAAACCATACGACTCTTCAATTAACAAAGAATTTGTTGTCGATCTCTCTTCGATCTCTCTTCAATTGACGAGAAAGCGCATGATATCGGAGCACCTTAGTTCCTCGATGCTTGCTAAAAATTATTGTGAGACTTGATAAATGTGTTTTATATTTTCTTGATATTTTTTAATTTTTTTTGAATTATTTTCCTGTTTATAAAAATTCTTAAATATAATATATATATTTATTTTTATTAAAAAATATTAAATATGTAACCTACGTTATGCGTTACGTTATAACCTATATTAACATAACAAAGGAAAAACGTTATAGTTACGTTATCGTTATTTTAAACATTGCTCAAAACAGTTAATTTTGTGATCATGTAAACCTTACATGCATTCTAATTATAGTTCAATTTTTTCATAATTAATTTTTATTTTAATATTATTTTATGGTCAATTTTGTGGTCAACCTTTCTACTTTCACTTCCACATTACTAACCAAATACTGGAAAAGACATTACACTTTTTCAATTACACTTCCCAACTACTATCCAAACCCCGGAAAAGAAATACAAATTCTCATTTTCCAAAAGGAAAAGAATCCTACTTCCTCACTTCCACCCACTTCCGGACATCCAAACAGCCCCCAAGGCAAAATCCTAACAATGAGAACACTAGTTGATGCCATGGATGCGTATAATTATAGGACCATGGTATGAACTTTAAATTATGTGTTTTTATCATCATTGAGGCCTTTTCTCTATCAAAATGGGGTGCACAGCTATGGAGCATGACAGTTGTGAGAGAAATCTACATGATTAAATCGGCTATGTTCCATGAAAACCAGTGGCATGGTAGATGGTCCTACTTTTTTCTAAGAAAATGTGGAGCTCATGCAACCATGAAAAAATGTACCAGAGAGAGAATGGGTGGAGGTCACTGGAGGACGTCAACGGTTTAATTATAGGTGGGATGCGGTGTGTGTAGAATTTTTTTTTTTTTTTTTTTTTGGTTGGTGCGCGGTGGAGCAATTCTCCTAATGCCCCTAGACAAGGGAATAGTCTAGTCGAGGCAACTAAGATGGTATGATTTGCTACATAAGTAATTGCATCAACCTTAGAGTGAAATGAAACCTGGCTCCTAAACCAAGTTTATTGTGTTGAAATCAGAACTACGGAGTAATGCATCAAATATGTTGTTTCCTTGGTATAAAACTTATTTTGAACTTTTTTGCAGCGCAAGTCCTCATGAGTCTGAAGACTGATTGGAGTGTACTGGAAGAAGTTTTGTTGCTCTATTTGGAGTTTTTACATCATAGAACAACTTGTTTTTGGCATGTGGAAGTAATAGACCTTGATACACATATGGTGTATTGTTTGATGAATTTTTATTAGAAACAAATAACCACTTCTACATTCACGAAGTTTTTACTCTGAAAGCTTTGGAGTCATATTTTATGGTGTAGCTTGTTTATCTGAGCACATTACACTTGTTAACCATGTGATATCTTATTATGACAGTAACGTTAGATTATGCAGCATTTTAACAGTGGATTGTCTCCTTCTGCAGTAAATTTTCTTAGGCCTCTGGAACAATTCAACAATAAAGGTTTTTGCTTAGCAGAATGGCACAGCGAACTGGATCTCGTTCAAAAATTCCAAGTTGTGATGCTTACTTTGAGACTATACGGTCAGAGAAAAATTTACCCCATTTATTACAGCAGTCATTGACTTCTGCATTTACAGATATTACAGCGTCATCTTTTCCACAAGTCCCAGGAGGCTAAGGTATATTTCTACCTATGCAAATTTTCCTTTGAGACTAACAGAGGGTAATTCCTGCCACGTTCTAGCTGTGCAAATTGATTAATCTCTCTCTTTACTGAACTCCTTTAACCGTTAGTGACTTGTTAATATGATTTGGCTCTAGGCTACATTTATATAACTTTTACCTGTTCATTTGGTTCTGTAATAGAAAGATTCTAAATTTGTGGTTTACTTCGTGTGGAATAATCTTAGCATCCCTGGGCATTTGTTCTTGATGCAGTAGTTGAGATTTCATCAGACACACCAATTGTTGATGCAATTAGAATTTTGTCGAATGCAATATACTGTCTGCCCAGGTGAGAAAAGCAGAGGCAAAGAATAGTATGGATTTGGAGAGAAAAGTATCTGGGTATTCTAGATTGCTCCGCAAGTTTGCTCTGGGTGCTAGAAAATGCGGAACTTGCTGATGGTGCTTTATCAGCAGGATCAGTAGCAGCTGCTGGAGTTGGAACTGGTGCCCCTCGCGCTCTTGGAGTTGGAGCTGTGGCGCTTGGTGTAGCAGGTCCAGTTGCGGCAGCTAGGCTTGCCTTTTGCTGCTGTTGGTGCAGCTGTGCCTGGTGTGGGGGAGAAGATATAATCTTATTGGTAGAGTTTTTTTTAAAAAAACTCATTGGTGAAGATAGCCTAGAGATTGGAGTTCAATGGTGTGCACAAGATGAAGACAAAAACAAAGCACTGTTGAAGATAGAGGATTGGTCGACCGCAAGATCACCCGACCAACAGAGCGTAGCACAAGCCAGACGTGGGCGGTCCGTCCAAAATGATGTTTTGTGCGTCTGCACAACCAGCAGTCGATTCCCGGTCGTTCGCTATATTTGGTTCGGTTGACCACCCGGACAACCGACAGACGAGTCTGTGCTTATTCCAATTTGGATTTTGAAATTGTTTTTGATCCGATTTCAGATATTTTAGTTTTCTTTTCTTTGTGGATTCTCTGACTATATATAGAGGGGTATTGTCTCCATTAATTGTAGCCTTAAGAGAAACCTTGAGAGGTGAATTGTATTGAGAGTTCTAGGATTAGTTTGTTTGAGAGACTTCTACGGCCTATTGCGTAGTTTGTCTAATTTGGATTTTCGGATCACTTTGTAACCTTTGTAACTCTATTGGTTGAATAAAATCTTCTCCCTTATGCCCTGAGGACGTAGGCAAGTTGTCTAATCTCATTAAATTGGTTGTTCTCGCGCTCTCTTTTGGTTTGTGTTCGTGCAATATTTGGTTCGTGATTGACTCAACATTGGAACGCTAATCTTGGTGATTGGCGTGTTGTTGGAATTCCTCCGGAGGGTGCAACAGCTGGAGGATTAGCTGCAAAAAGTGACACAAGGAGTGATGCTCCCAGAGTTTCTGATAACATGGGGGAGGATTTCTATAAAGTCCTTGTTGAGAAAGAAACTTTCAAATCAACAATAGTAAGCACTTCGAGTTTTTTTTCTTTGTTATGCATGATAATTTTTTTATGAAGTATCAACAGAAGAATGCATGATATTTTTGTTACTCAGATTAAAATATACTTTTTCTGAATCTATTCTGACTGACCTGATTTCAACCTCCTGAACAGTTCAATATTTGTATAGTTTGGCAGTGTGGATACAGCAAGAGGTGTTATCATGTTACCTTCTTGATAGCTGGAGGTATGTGCTTCATGGTTATTGTCCCTCAAGTGGCCTTTTTCCTTGGCCAGTTAATCAATACCTGCGTGTTTTTAATGAGTATCTAAAATTTTCATATTGCTCAACTGAACATTTATTGACTATGTGTTTTAATTAACTCTCATATTGTATCTTTTACTTCCTGTCACGGGTCTTTAGAATCCTGAACTTTTTTTTTGCCATATTGATCTTGAGTCATGTCATGGTCTCAAAATTGAATATTTGCGCAATGAAGGCTTTTGATATATAGTAGTTTCAGTTAGCTCAATTATCATGGCGATTTTGAGGAAGGAACCATGACAAAAGGTCTGTAGTTAAGCTTGCTTGGGCAAGGATAGTACTAGAATAGGTGATAACCATGGAAGTTCTTGCTTGGCATTACAAAGGGTATAATAGCTAAGTCTGCTCCTCTAGAATCTTGGGGGCCAGTTCTAGGATGCCACAGCTACAATGGTTAGGCATAGGCATGCAGGTGGCGGCAATTGTTTGTTTTGTGAGGATCTAATTTGCGACAACAAAAGAGAATAGCCTCACATCTGTTGTGCTCAAGGATGTACCTGGTCTATTTTTGCTTCAATGAACTCGAAAAGAAATAAATGTAGCTAGCACTTTTGAGGGAGGATACTAACACCTCTGTTAAGTCTGCTTGGCATGAGTTGTATTAGGATAGGCGGTCTCTTGGAAAGCAAAGATGCAAAGCTACAAAGCAATGGAGAATATGTCAAGAGAGAAGCAGCATGCAGTGTGCTTGATGGTTCGGTTTAAAAGGCTATGTTCACTGGCAAAGATAGCCAGGAAGATTCCACTATTTTAGAGAGAAGATGACCAAAAAGCTAAGATCATCTCCAATAGTTAATAACACTCTTTGCACTACTCATAAATGAGGAATCACAATTACAGAGGAAACTTTCACCCAACAATAATTAGAATCTCCAGCAAAACTTAGGTTGACATAAAGACTCTTCAAACACATAAAACTATCATGGTTTTTGGTTTGATTTTGTTTCTGATAACCATCTCAATATCAAAGGTTCATCCAATTCTTCAGATATTTGAGTCTAAACTTATGTCAGATGAAGTGATGAAACATTGGTAGGTTGATTAGTCAATCATCTTACCATATTTGATTAAACAGCGAAAAGTCAGACAAAATACCATTTGTAAGCCAGCTATTAGTCATTCCACTTGTACCAAGTTGCATATGGACTTCCTTCGTATGCTACTTGTTGATTTGTGTGGCCCATCCTGCTGATACTTCATCTTCTTAATTGAATGACTATATCCATGGTGTTTCGAAGAAGTATGAAATGGCAGAAATTCAGCAATTTCCACCTTGGTTTGCATTGATCATATAAATAAATAATGTCATCAATGAAGATATCCAAGTCCTAAAATTTCTCTCTTAATGAATTTTGATCATGAATGTTATAAGTTTTCAGTTGTTCTTAAGTCTTTAACATGTCTCTTCTAATATCTTCTATAGTTTGTTCCCTAGTGCCCCTGAAGATGCCCCTGTCAGTCCAGAATATTGGTCAACTATAACTCATGTTTGAACTTGCCTTTATAAATGTATTTAATGGGTTCACATGATTGCACCTTTCTAATATCCACTAGGAGATGAAACTTTCCCATGCATTTACAATGTCCAGACATGTTCATATTGCACAGTAACTTGCTAATTTTTTTTGGGAATACAAGGCAAAAAGTTCATCCTACTTTCGTGTTGTGAAAGTGTCTTACTTTCAAGAGTGGGTCCCAGGTCTAATTAAAGGGATTTTCACAATGGTTGATTCATTAAGATCGACGGTCGAGATCTTTCTTAATGTTTAGGGTTATCAAATTCTTTATGAGCTTAAACACCTTATATAAACATTGTCGCCGCTATGGTCTTCTATTGATCATTGGCTATGATTTGCATGTCCATTGATGCCTACTCCTTGAGACTAATTGTTTTCACGTAAATGCCATAGTCTTTTGGGCTTCTCCCTAACATACTGTTATGGTCTTTCTTCCATTAATCACTGGTTGGAAATGTCACTGTATTGATTTTTACCAGATTCATCGTCCTGTTGTTGATAATCTTGAGCTAGTTATGACACGGTGAGATCGTGGGTATTGGTGGATTGATCATTAACAGCAGGGGATGAATCTGGTAAATATCAATATAGCGGCCGATTTATAACCGATGATTGATGGAAGGAAGATCATGACAGTATGCTGGGGAGAAGCCTGATAAAAGCATGGCAATTACGTGTATACATTTAGTCTTAAGGAGTAGGCATCGATGGATACGCTGATCATAGCTAATGATCGATGGAAGACCATGGTTATGACAGTATTTGTGTAAGGTGTGTTAAACCATGGCGAATTTGATGGCAGATAGCCTCAAGACTGACTGTGGGCCTTGTAGCCAGGAAGGTATCACAAAGTAGGTATTGCTGATAGCGAAGGTGATGCAAAGGGAATTCTACAACCCAAGTTTGAAAGATGTAGAAATACACGCGTGAAATGGCATAGTTGGTGCATGCAGGATTTGCAGCTTCATAGTTTGAAAGGGGTGTTGCTTTGAGACAAAAATTTACACATGAAAGATGGCAATCATTAAGTTACTCCAATGGGGCTTCCAGTTTGGACCCAAGGTGGAGTTATTATCAGTGGTGTCTCCATGTGTCCTAAAGAGATTTGAATTTAAGGTGGAGTACAATGCACATGCACAATTGTCTGCAAAGTTATGTTAAGAAAACAATGTTTAATTTTCTAGATAAATTATGTGGGGAGAGGGGCATAAAAAAATGCTCCAAGATAAGTTTTCTACGATGATGAAATAAGATCGATGTTGGGGAAAAAATCTTTTATGTGTTTAAAAGGTTTGAAAATAACCCAAGGTGGAGATTGTTGTGAAAGTGTTTTATTTTCAAGAGTGGGTATAATAACTAATTAAAGGGATTTCAATTTATTGAGATCGATGGTCAAGATCTTTCTCTACGTTTAGGGTTATCAAACTCTTTATAAGAAGTTTGGTAATCTAGTGTTAAGTTGAGAGAGAGAGAGAGAGAGAGAGAGAGAGAGAGAGATAGGAAGAGGTAGAGAACTCTTTGGAGGCTGAGATGTAGATAAGAAAGAGAGAAGGATCGAGTAAAGAGAGTCATGAAGACCTCTTTATAGATTAAGCTAAGAAAGATGCTTGACATCAATGGGTTATTGATTTCCCATGAGAAAGGTATTCTTCATCAATGTATTAGTTTAATATTAGGTGAGATGAGTGCTCAATGTTTATGTTTATATCAGGAAAATAGGGTTGGGGTGTGGTTGCTCTCTTGTACTTTATCTTTTTATAATATATCTCTCTCGATGCTCTCCCCGTGGATGTATGTCAAGTTTAAATCTTGTGTCTTCTTCTTGTTTGTGTTTTCTATCTTATATGCTCGAGGTTATCGATCTCACGACGTGTTAAGATTGTCAGTATGGAACTCAATCCCTAACATTCATTCTTCAACAAATTCCTTTAAAACATGTACAAATTTCAAGCCTTCTTTCCCTTGATAACAGCACTGACTACTTTCTAAACTTTTTTTACTCTATTACAAGGTACATGTCTTATTTAAATAGTCCTACATTGGAAATTTGAGTGAAAAATTAAGAGCAAAGTGAAGGACGCAAATGTGAATTTCAACCTAGACCTATTGCTTTAAAGTTTGTGAGTCATATTTGGTCAGTGCATGTTATGTCTTCACCAATTGACATCCTAAGGGGGCTGATTCTTCATAAAATGCGGTATCACAACCCAGGATATAGCTCAAGAGGGAGTAAAAAAATCGTGTGGCAAGCCCCCGATTTGTACCCACAAGCGATGGAGGCTTGAGACCCAATGCCTAGATGGGTGGTCCATGTAATAGTTATGTAGTGATGTTTGACCCCTGAAATTCTTGTTGGTGGTGGACTGTATGGATGGTGACTATGTGGGTTCAGCTACTCTGGCGTGATCGGGGATTTCGAGGAGGAGCGGAGGTCGCAGCGTTGATGGCGAGGACTCGGTGGCAACAGTGATGAACGGATGACGTTGAAGACTTCTGCAGTGATGAAGGAGGAGACTTCCGCAATGATGGCGGAGACTCTGCAGGCGATGGTGATGCCACAGTGAATTGGCGGTGTCTAGTGTGGCAGAGAAGGGCAACGGTGAGTATGAATTTCGTGTTTGGACTTCTTAAAACTATCAAAACACGATTCTGTATTTGTTTTTGTGGACCGTTTATTGAAGATGGCCTATTTCTTGCCATGCAGCAAAGCATCCGATGCCTCCAAGATTACTCAGATTTACTTTGACGGTGTGGTTAAGTTGCATGAATTGCCCAAAATCATTGCGTCGGATAGAGACGTAAAATTCATGAGCTATTTTTGAAAGACCCTATAGCACAAAAGGGGATTAAGCTCAAATTTTCTAATGCTTTTCATCCCCAAACTGACAGCCAAACACAGGTGATTAATAGGAGTCTAAGAAATCTTTTACGATGCTTCGTTGGCAAATATTTGAGGAATTGAGATCTGATTTTACTCACCACAGAGTTCACATATAATAATTCGGTAATAGATTAACAGACATGAGTCCATTTGAGGTTTTGTATGATTACAAACTTAGGAAGTGTTGGCCCAGAGGCCTTCCACTCTAGTTTTGATGATGATTAACTCATGTAGTTATGTTTATTAATAATCTTGTGATGTTTAGTTTCAGATTCTTAATCAAGATATTTGTAATATCCCTAAGTAAATAATACTGTATTTCTATTTTTTGTATTTATTTTTACTGCACATAAATTTTATTAATTATTATTAAGTGTTAATATTGTATTCGTTATTTGTTAGTGGTAGTAGCAAGTGTAATTATTATTTGTGTTAGTGTTACTTATATATTTTGATATTAGTATTGATATTATTATTGTTCATTAATGTTATATTTTCTTTGGTTAGCCCTTCACCCTCTACCCGTTATCATTTACCCAAACCCATTGCCTATTGAGAACCTATACCAATTTTACCCAAACCCGCAACCCGAAACCTATTTACCCATTTACCTGTTCAGATCCAACCCAGAATCCAACATAACCACCCCTATGCCATCCCTAAATAATCTCCTAAATCCTAACCACAAGATCAAATCCTAACTACTTTATCTAAATCCTATCTACTAAATCTAAACCTCATCCCATATCTAATCCTAATCCTAACCACCTCCTATATGATCTATCCTAATCTTAATTACCCAAATCCCCTTAATCCCATCTCCTTCTTCCCAATGGCTGCCCACCACCTCTCTCTCCATGGCGCAAACCCCCCTCTTCTGCCAAGCAACAGATCCCCGGATCCCCCCTTATTCTGTCGAGCTCAGCAGGCCAAAGATCAGCCGAGCAGCAGCAGCTCCCTCCCCAGATCCACGACAACCGGATCCCCAACTCCTCGTGGCAGCACACCTTCAACACCAGCAGCCAGAACTGCGCGACAGCCACGCCAACAGCAGCAGGCCGCTGCCCCTACTCGGCTGCTCCCCCTGTCCAGGTCAGCAGCCCAGGGACAACATCACTTCCTCCCTCCTGTGCGCAGACCAGATCCAGCAGCAGGACACGACAGCAGCAGCTCCCCTTCGTGTCGCCGTGTGTCTCTCCAGCAGTCCAACAGCGGACAGCGAGCATTGCACAGATCAACAGCACCTGGACATGGTCGCTCGCTCCCTCCTCTACAACAGCAGCAGCGGACGGCAGCAGGGCAATAGCAGTATCTCCGTGCATGATCAGTCGAGTTCTCCACCATTGGCCGAGCCCCCTATGTGAGTTTCTCTTCCTCCTTCTCTCTTTTATTAAGTGATCGCAGCTATTATTTTATATGTGATGTAAATTGTTGAGTAGAACACTTAGATTACATGATTATATGTGGAGATCATCGAGCATAGGGGTGGACGGTCATCTCCCGCTTATTTTACTTGTTGAATATATATATAGAGAGATGTTAGGCACATATATCTATCATGTTGGAATCCCATGTTTACCATGTGAGTGTTTTCTCCTCCTTTCGATTCCTTTCATTTATGTGTATTTGATTTATTATAATTCCATGTGTACATAGAGTAGAGTAGATTGTGGATGTTGATGTGTGAGAGAGAGGAGATTCATGTATGTGTTTAATAGCATGAGAGATCAGATTTTAGTATGCCTCTGATATCTCTCCTGGCAAAGGCATTAGTCGACTAATACCTGTTATTAGTCGACTAACACCTCTGTTGGTCGACTAATCCCATATCCCTAGTCGACTAGTTTAGCTTCCAGGTTATATTAGACTTTCTGTTTTCTGACTGTAATCGACCATTAGTCGACTTGACGCCTTTAGTAGTCGACTAATAGCCTTATTAGTCGACTACACTTTGCCCTGTAGTCGACTAACCTGGATTCCTTGAGGTGAGTAACTCTCTGTTTCTCTGTCAGTCGACTTACCTTTTTCCCCTAGTCGACTTGGCCTTGGTATAGTCGACTTGGTCCCCTTGATTAGTCGACTAACCTCTCCCTAGTCGACTTGCACATGACCCTTAGTCGACTACTTTTGGTCTGTCAGCTGGGTATAGTTTTTTTTATGGATTGTGGACTTCACCCATGGATTAGGTTTTGGTTATTGATAGATGTATATGACTTCAAGAAATGGATGTTGGTTGGATCGACTTGATCTAATAGATCTTATATGCGTGTGTTGGATAAGTTGCCAAGTGTTGAGATTTGATGTTTGATCTTGATGGAAATGGGAACTCTTGAGGACTTGGGAATCAAATTAGATTGATAGAGTGTGAGAACTAAACTATGATTATTGATATATGTTGGAACGACAGTTTAATGTATTAGATTGCTCGATGTGAATTGATACATGGCGATCATGTGACTATTGAAATTATGAGTTGGTTGTAATGACTTGGATTCATAGTTGAGTATTTGAGGACATATTAGATATGACTGAATTAGTTGGGTTGTAATTTAGATTGATCTTGAGTTAGAGGTTATTCAGAATTTATATTCTTTATATTGGGACCTGATCTGTATTAAGATGAGATTGACGTAGTTGGTTTATAGTTGTGATCATTTGGGATTTGTTTAGATGATATGTTGTTGAAGTTGAGTACCAAGAATAGATATTCTAGACCACATATTGTTTGAGGATGTTTCTTCTGTAGTTATGATTATGGAGTATGTTGACTTGTTGATATTGAGGACATGCCGTGTGCTTCATGTATAGTGACTGATCAATTCAGTTAGGGAGATAGAGTTGTTATGAGAGTGATCTCATTGATATTGGTGATTATATATGTTCAGATGTTTTATGATAGCTATTGATCGATCTGATTATTGATGACTAGAGGTGTCTAGACTGTTATTGTATAAATTCATGTTATTGAAAGTTACTGGGAAAATATTGTTGGACCGTAACACTTTCATTGTTCTATTGTTCTACCGTTTACACGGTATTATTGTTCACATTGTTATTATTACATTGATATTGTTATTGTCACCATATCGTCCCAGTAATCGAAATAACATGGATATTGATTGTTATGAATAATAATGTAAATTGACAACTTACACTGGGATTGGGGAAATTGATGGAGGAGACA
The DNA here is from genome assembly GCA_038442645.1 of Agave tequilana. Taxonomy (NCBI): domain Eukaryota; kingdom Viridiplantae; phylum Streptophyta; class Magnoliopsida; order Asparagales; family Asparagaceae; genus Agave; species Agave tequilana. The sequence goes on from JAVJIF010016479.1 coordinate 54,967, forward strand.
GCGTCTGTATTTTGGGTGGACCTAGAATACAGGTTGCGCAGCCGAGATACGGTTCCACTGCAGGGTTCCGGGGCATGACTGACATCCCGTATTGTTCATATTGTCATTGTATTGACATATTGTTATTGTTATTGTTATTGTTATTGACTACCTAGCGGTAGGACCTGGTTCAGCGCCAGGTGATTGGGCCGTGGTTCCGGGTATGTACGAAACCCACCTAAAGTATGGACAATGTCTCTTCCACTAGTTTCAATAACTTAGGACGTTGATTGACACATGTAGTAGGCGTAGTATGGGATGCGCCTATTACAGGTGGCAATTGGTGTTCGCTGACATAATAACTGATAATGAACTGTTAATGTATTGTGACTGACTATATCACCTGACTGTACAGATATATCACTCTGATAGACATATGATTGTAACACCAGATTTATATACCAGACTAGTGACATGCTAGGTTACACACCATAACGTCAGTTGTTGTTTACAGTTATGTTAGTTACCTTGTTCTACATACATGTTGTTATTCAGTGTTTATCATGTTATTTAGTGCTTTCAGTTATCTGTTATTATTATTTATGCACTGTTTATCTGCACGAGCTGTTCCCTTTACACACACACTCACTAGGTCGCGTTCTGACGACCCTGGATTTGCACGTCCAGATATTGGACGGTTTGTTTATGTTGTGCAGGTGTTCGATGAGATTGTACGCTTTGCGAGGAGCTGGACTCTCTCCCTTCTGATTCTGGTATTCTCATCTCTTTTATCTTCCTGTTATTCCTGATTCTACCTTTATCGTATTCAGTTGCCATTTTTCTTTCCTTATTCATCTGTTATCATGTGTAGTCTTATATGTATTATTGCAGTGATCGATTTCTGATTTATAGTTTGTTCAGGTTAATTTAGGCTTAGCGTGTATACGTGAGGTATTTTCCTTGCGTATATGCGTTGCCGACCTTCGTCGCGACTCCTTTCCCTCGTATTTTGGGAAGCGGGGCGTGACAGGGTTTTTTGGTATCAGAGCCAGGTTCGACATAAAGAGAGAACCTAGTTCCTACCGGTTACCTGAGACAAGTTACATTTACACTGCAATATACATATACTATCTATCCAATGATATTGACTTCACTTGGAAATTGACTGTCTTTCTTTGAAATCCATCCCTTTGATCTTTCAATCTCATCTTATTGCATCTATTCTTTCGAAGTAATCTTGATTCCTATTCTCCTTGTCTATTCTATTTTCTGATCTTGTCTCTTGGAATTGATCACTCCTTGCTGAAGCTGGTAGCAGAGATCAGAGCGCGCAGCGAAATCGTGGTGTCCCAATGAGGCGATGTGGAAGCTTGTTGTGTTCTCTCTTGATTTTAGATTCTTTTACCATTCTTTGCCCTATTGAAATTTCGAGGACGAAATTTTTATAAGGTGGGTAGAATGTAATATCCCTAAGTAAATAATACTGTATTTCTATTTTTTGTATTTATTTTTACTGCACATAAATTTTATTAATTATTATTAAGTGTTAATATTGTATTCGTTATTTGTCAGTGGTAGTAGCAAGTGTAATTATTATTTGTGTTAGTGTTACTTATATATTTTGATATTAGTATTGATATTAGTATTGTTCATTAATGTTATATTTTCTTTGGTTAGCCCTTCACCCTCTACCCGTTATCATTTACCCAAACCCATTGCCTATTGAGAACCTATACCAATTTTACCCAAACCCGCAACCCGAAACCTATTTACCCATTTACTTGTTCAGATCCAACCCAGAATCTAACATAACCACCCCTATGCCATCCCTAAATAATCTCCTAAATCCTAACCACAAGATCAAATCCTAACTACTTTATCTAAATCCTATCTACTAAATCTAAACCTCATCCCATATCTAATCCTAATCCTAACCACCTCCTATATGATCTATCCTAATCTTAATTACCCAAATCCCCTTAATCCCATCTCCTTCTTCCCAATGGCTGCCGCCCACCTCTCTCTCCATGGCGCAAACCCCCTCTTCTGCCAAGCAACAGATCCCCGGATCCCCCCTTATTCTGTCGAGCTCAGCAGGCCAAGATCAGCCGAGCAGCAGCAGCTCCCTCCCCAGATCCACGACAGCCGGATCCCCAACTCCTCGTGGCAGCACACCTTCAACACCAGCAGCCAGAACTGCGCGACAGCCACGCCAACAGCAGCAGGCCGCTGCCCCTACTCGGCTGCTCCCCCTGTCCAGGTCAGCAGCCCAGGGACAGCATCACTTCCTCCCTCCTGTGCGCAGACCAGATCCAGCAGCAGGACACGACAGCAGCAGCTCCCCTTCGTGTCGCCGTGTGTCTCTCCAGCAGTCCAACAGCGGACAGCGAGCATTGCACAGATCAACAGCACCTGGACATGGTCGCTCGCTCCCTCCTCTACAACAGCAACAGCGGACGGCAGCAGGGCAGCAGCAGTATCTCCGTGCATGATCAGTCGAGTTCTCCACCATTGGCCGAGCCCCCTATGTGAGTGTCTCTTCCTCCTTCTCTCTTTTATTAAGTGATCGCAGCTATTATTTTATATATGATGTAAATTGTTGAGTAGAACACTTAGATTACATGATTATGTGTGGAGATCATCGAGCATGGGGGTGGACGGTCATCTCCCGCTTATTTTACTTGTTGAATATATATATATAGAGATGTTAGGCACATATATCTATCATGTTGGAATCCCATGTTTACCATGTGAGTGTTTTCTCCTCCTTTCGTTTCCTTTCATTTATGTGTATTTGATTTTATTATAATTCCATGTGTACATAGAGTAGAGTAGATTGTGGATGTTGATGTGTGAGAGAGAGGAGATTCATGTATGTGTTTAATAGCATGAGAGATCAGATTTTAGTATGCCTCTGATATCTGTCCTGGCAGAGGCATTAGTCGACTAATACTTGTTATTAGTCGACTAACACCTCTGTTGGTCGACTAATCCCATATCCCTAGTCGACTAGTTTAGCTTCCAGGTTATATTAGACTTTCTATTTTCTTACTGTAATCGACCATTAGTCGACTTGACGCCTTTAGTAGTCGACTAATAGCCTTATTAGTCGACTACACTTTGCCCTTGTATGACCCGGAAAAGGAGAAGACAGTAATTGCGGTAAAAGTTTTCCTTGAATCAAATGAAAAGGATTACAACAAAAACTGTTCCTTCCGTTACAAGGGAGGGAGAATATTGAATCTTGAATTCCCCCTTTGTTTAAGGCTGGGTTCTTCGTGTGGCGGTGAAGAGTGAATCTTGTTCTCCGTTGACCAGATGACCGTCCTTCAGGGATCTCCTCTTCGGCCGGTAGAAAGAGTGACACAGCTCTGTCTACCAAAACTCTAAAAGAGAAGGTAGGCGAAAGCTAGCTCGTACGCAGCGAACTTGCTGAAGAGTTGATCTGCTTCTTTTCTCTCTGTGTCGCCCTCTGTCTCTCTTCGTCCGATTGATTCTCTGATCTTCTCCTTCTTCATAGCAAACAGGGCTATTTATAGAGGTACCAGGGGTGAACGTGCCCCCTAAAAACGCTCCACAATGAGGGCCAACTTCCCCGCTACATGGGCGGTAACTAACCCACGTGCCTGCTAAAGACACGCCACGATGGGGCTGATTTCCCTTACGCGTAGGCAGTGATTGGTCCCTTAACTAAGGCGGTTATAACTGAGACGCGGGTTTTAGACCTTTGCGTCTTGAGGCTGAGACGCGGGTGTCAGGCCGACGCGCCTTGATGCTGAGACGCGGGTGTCGAGTCAACGCGCCTTGATGCTGAGACGCGGGTGTCGAGCCAACGCCTTGATGCTGAGACGCGGGTGTCGAATCAACGCGCCTTGATGCTGAGACGCGGGTGTCGAGCCAACGCGCCTTGATGCTGAGACGCGGGTGTCGAGCCAACGCGCCTTGATGCTGAGACGCGGGTGATAGTCCCTCGCGTCTAGAGCTTGAAACTTTGCTTTTCAATGGCTTGTCCTCCAGTAACTTTTGGACAGCCTACAGAACCCCCTCCAAAGTTTTCGATATTCCGCAGTTAACTGGAACGGATTTCGAAATACATTGGACTCTAGCTGAATTCACCTTCATGACTGGACTGTTGATGCTCCGGGTTCGATCTTATCTGGAGTTGGTCTTCGTGAGTGTACTGTTTGAACTCTTTGAAGCCACCAGAGTTGATCATGTTGAGTGTCTAGATGCACAGTCTAAACCTCCCCGATTGCTTTTAGTCTGTCACGGGTGTGCTTTAAGCCAGGAGTGGTTGGTCGTCTGCTTGCGTCAGTGTACTGTTGAACTGATTTTGCAGAAGCAGGAGGCCGAACGCAGGTTCTTTTCGAAAAGCCGAGATGGTACTGCTTTAAAGACGCGATTTCTGTAGGGTGCGTCCTTTGGTAATGGAAACGCGCCTGATCTTCCATGAGGCAGACGCGATGTTGGGCCCGCTGGGTCGGACGCGGACTTCGTAGAGAGACGCGACCTTCCGAATGCATTTATGGAGATGCTGACGGGGCATGTCCATCGAAGAGGTGCGTCCCTTGGGTGCGAATCTGTGTCGTGTGATGATTACGCCGCCAGCTGGCCTGGGGAACCGGCAGGATTTCACCTTTTGGCGCGCAGACTTCTCGGTTCATTAACTGAACCGCGCCACGTGTCAAATGATGACTCGCTGCGGAGTCGTGACGCATGATCTTCGCGATGATTTGTTCCACGCGTCATGCGATGATTCGCTGCAGCTTTTATCGGGTCACACGCCGCGTATCTTCGCGAATCCTTGTGCCTATAAAAGGCAACAGTCAGAGAGACATCTTTTCTTCTCCGAACGCACTTGCTCAAGAAAGAGAGTTCTCTTCTTCCTCTGTTGAACTGTTCATCTCCATTACTGGACTTTTGAACTATTCATCTCCTTTTACTGGAATTAAAGATGGCACCCAAGACCAAGCCAACCGCCTCTTCTTCACGGGCGACTGTCGCCGAGGTTCAGAGGGGCGCTTCCTCTGCGCAGGATGTCGCTTTCCCAGGTATAATGCCTTTTAGGCGTGGATTTCGCCATTAACGGAAGCTCATAGAACCCTAAGAATCCTTAACACAAAATATAACTCGTGTTTGATTCTCAGACGCGGTCTCAGACGCAGTCTTTGAGTTGATAACCGAGGCGCGGGTTTGGACTCTCGCGCCATTGGGTCCTGCATTTCGGATTCTTCACTTAGAATATTTCTAATTGTGAAGGGTTCAGACGCGGACTTGGTTTGCAGAACGCGGATTTGATCCTTGCGTTCTGTTTCATCAGCTGCCGATTTTGATGAATCTGGCACCTGAGTCCAAGCAATTAGAAATCTGGGGGTGTGAAAGGAAGGGAGTTACCCTCCTTAACTTCTGGCGGTTGTGGTGATGGAAGGGTTAAGGTGGACACGGCGGCAGATAGGATCCTCTTCCTCTCCCATTCCAGAAGTGACATCGAGGACTCTCCATGTCTGCTGGATGGCCTGCTGGAGAAAGGGATGCTCATGAACGAAGGGTTGCCGGACTTTCTGCTGCCACCGGACCTCAAGAACACCATTGCTCTTAGCTTAGTCAGATAGGGCTCTTTCGATATTTACATCATGCACCATCCTGTACTTGGAATCAGATGCGGCTTCAAGGAGTGAGTGCAACCTCTGAGAGAGAGAGGGACTTCTTTGTACTCCTTAATTGTAACACTCCATCTTATTATAAGAGAGCGTTTTGACTGTAACACTCAATCTATTGTATAAGAGAGCGTTTTGACTGTAACACTCAATCTTATTGTATAAGAGAGCGTTTTTGTATCACTTTCATATACCTGGAAATAAATAAAAGTGACACTTCTCTTTTTGCCTCTTTCATTGTCTTGAACTTTTTATCTTCAGTTAGACGCATAGAAGCAAAGAATCTTTGACTTTGTCAAAATTATGATGGTAATTTTAATAAGTCAAACTGTGTGGGGAAAGATCCTATTTCAGGAACTCTCATGATACTGTCAGAGGTGTAATATTAACTTGACAGAGATGAAGTTTTTTTTTATGGACCTGCCACTTTATAAGAGAAAGTGACAAGTAGAATTGGTACCCCTAGGGAGGGTGAACTTTTATCAAGTGTTTGGGATTAACTTGATTGAGCTCAACTGGGGATTTGATGGAAACACTGTTGATGGTGTAGTATTAACCTAACAATATTTTTAGGTAGACTTGTTATTCTGTTGAAGAGAATAACAAGTGGGACTAGACTCGTGGGGAATCTAGGAAAGCTTGTTACCGTCAGAGGTGTGATATTAACTTAACGGGTTGAAAGTGGTCTTGTCAGAAGTGTAATGTTAACTTGACAAGGATGTGAGTCAGAGGTGTGATATTAACTTAACTCAGAAGTGTCACTGTCATAGGTGTAATGTTTAACTTGACAGTGAGAGTAATGCTAGAGGTGTAATGTTGAACTTAGCATTGGTCATCTCGGCTTGCATAAGGAAGTCCGAGGGAAAGTCATGGCCATAGGTGTATTATTGAACTTAGCAATGACTTGGATGCTAGAGGTGTGGTGTTAACTTAGCATCATCCATTTCAGCTTCGGTGTGGAAGTCTGAAGAAAAGTGACTGTCAGAGGTGTAATATTAAACCTGGCAGAAACTTGATTACTGTTTAGAGGTGTGGTGTTAAACTTTAACAGTAATTTGTCAGAGGTGTGATATTAACTTGACAAAGATTGACTCATGATAAGAGTAATTTGAGGGCATGTCATTCTATTAGTGAGAATTGATAAGTGAAAATTTGAAGTGCCAGAGGTATAGTGTTAACTTGGCAAATTTGAAAGTTTGATACTCCGTGTAGAGTTGACAAGCAAAATTTGTACTCGACAAGGAATATTGAAAAGTTTCCATTACCAGAGGTATAGTGTTAACTTAGTAATGGTTGTATTTTGTAGACCTACCATTCTGTGGATGAGAATTGGTAGGGGATTTTGGAGGAAAGAATGGAGCCAAGTCCACTTAGGATTTTTAGCAAACCCTCAGCTGTCAACGGATTTGAGGTGCCTTTACCAACTACCGTTTGAGTTGGGCTAGCCATGCTATTCCCCTCAGCATGATGAGTTGTCGAAGACTTATGTTGGACTTAAAAGCCAACATTTTCCTCTATCCTTAGCCGTCGGAGGCGTCGGATCAAATGGGAACGTGTCCCTTAGGATTTTTAGCAAATCCTCAGCTGTCAATGGGTTTGAGGTGTCTTTACCAACTACCGTTTGAGTTGGGCTAGCCATGCTATTCCCCTCAGCATGATGAGTTGTCGAAGACTTATGTTAGACTTAGAAGCCAACATTTTCTTCTATCCTTAGCCGTCGGGGGCGTCGGATATTAATGAAGAAGCTCTTCTTGTTTTGATCAGAGGTGTATTTTTAAACTTGATCAGCGGAAGAATACTATTTAAGGATAGTATTTCTTCAGGAACCTGCCATTGATCGGCATCATGAGTGTATCGCCATTCGAGGTTATGAGGCGATATGACCCATTTGAGTAGACTGACTCTACTACAAATGGTCCTTCCCATTTGGGTTGGAATTTTCCTTTTGTCTTGTGCGTCATTACCATGGGTCTTCTGACGGCTAAGACAAGATCGCCTTTCTTGAAAGTTCGCACTTTAACTTTCTTGTTGAAGGCTTTGGTAATTCGAGCTTGGTAGAGCTCGATTTGCTATTGGGCTGCAGACGTTTATCATCTAAGGCCTCCAGTTCCTGGAGTCGCTGTCGATACTTCTCCTCTGTTATCATTTTCGCTGTCAAGGCGACGCGTAGAGATGGAATTTGGATCTCTAGTGGGAGCACGGCTTCGCACCCATAGACCAAAGAAAATGGCGTAGCTTTAGTTGGGGTTCGCACAGTTATGCGGGAAGCCCATAAGCATTCACCCAACTTGTCGTCCCAGTCTCGTTGACTTTTCGAGACAAACTTTTTGAGAAGTTTGCCAATGGTCTTATTGAAAGCTTCTGCGAGGCCATTAGCGGCAGGATAGTATGCCGTTGAGGACACACTCTGGATTCTGAACTTAGCGCAGAATCTCTGAAAAGCCTGGCTGATGAACTGAGGCCCATTGTCATGGACAATTCGCCGAGGTACACCGAAACGGTAAATAACGTGATGTTTCACGAACTTGATCACGTTCGACGATTTGAACTCCTTTAAAGGGATGGCTTCGGCCCATTTGGAGAAATAATCGGTTATTGCCAAAATGAACCGATGTCCTTTTGATGATGGTGGGCTGATAGGGCCAACCACATCCATCCCCCACATTTCAAATGGCCAAGTAGAGGTCGTAGAGTGGAGGTGCCCTGGTGCTTGATGGATGAAATCCCCATGCACTTGGCAAGCGTGACACCTTTTAGCATAGGTGACGGCGTCAGCAATCATCTTGGGCCAATAATAACCCAATCTTTGAAGTCGATGTGCCAGTTTTGGGCCAGGTTGATGGGCTCCACACATACCGTCATGGGCTTCCCTCAATATCTCTTGGGCTTCTTTTGGTGAGAGGCACCGGAGTAAGATCCCGTCATGCGATCGACGATACAATGTTCGCGCAATCGCATTATAATAGAATTTGGGGGCTTTCCTTCGAATGGCAGCCGCCTCTTTGGTGTCTTCAGGCAGGATGTCGTATAAGACGTAGTCGATATAGGGGAATCGCCAGTTTTTAAGCTCTGGACCGGTTGATGCTTCAAGTGCTTCTTCGCGGTGACGACCTCCCGTTGACTCCTGATAGTCCTCGAGAGCATTTCTCGGGCAATACAGGTCGTGGCTGTAGACGAATATCTTCTCCATTGCTCCAGCTGGAAGAGCTAAGGAGGCAGCCAGGGATGCGAGTGCATCTGCGTGCGCGTTTTGCCTACGCGGTACATGGTCGATGTAGAAGCTTGTAAACCCCTCGGCCATGCGGATAGTCGCGTTGTAATAGGGTACTAAGTCTTCATGTCTGACTTCGTACTCCCCGCGAACTTGGCTGACGATGAGCTTGGAGTCGCCATATGCCTCGAGATTTTTAACGCCAATCTCATCGGCGAATTGCATCCCAATCAAAAGAGCGTTGTACTCCGCCACATTATTGGAACAAGGCTCAGTTAATGAGACAGCTCGGGGAATCACATAATTTTGTGGGGATACGAGTACTACTCCTACCCCTGCTACTACGTGTCCCTTCGGGCTTGTTCTTGATGCACCGTCGAAGAAAAGTTGCCATACTTGACTTTCGAACGATGTCTGAGTCAGGCAGACTTCAGCAACTTCATCTGGGAGATCCTCGTAGACTTTGGCTGCCCTCGGATCTGGGTGCTCAGCTAGGAAATCCGCGACTGCTTGTCCCTTAATGGCCTTTTGTGGTAAAAAAGTGCATCTCATATTGGGAGAGCAATATGGCCCATTTTGCCAGTCGGCCATTTAGCGATGAAGGTTTAGTCATAAGTAACCTCAGGGGGTTGACTTTTAATATGACGTTTATAGTTTGGCCTACCAGATAGTGTCGCATTTTCTGGATAGCGAACACCAGTGCCAAACATTCCTTCTCGATCGGGTTATACCGATGTTCGGCTCCGATCATTGTTCTACTCAGATAGTAGATTGCTTGCTCACGTCCTTGATCGTCATTCTGAGCTAGTAGAGCTCCCAAAGAATGATCCATCGCTCGGACGTACACCAGGAAAGGCTTTCCGGATACCGGAGCTGCAAGGACTGGTGGTTGGGTGAGGTATTGTTTAATTTCCTCGAACGCTTGTTGGCAAGCGTCGTCCCAAATGAACGAGACACCCTTCTTCATTAGCTTAGTGAAGGGTTGGCATCTTCCGGAGAGGTTTGAGATGAACCTACGGATGTACGCCAATCGTCCTTGCAATCCCCTGAGTTCCTTGAGATTTCTCGGAGGTTGCATCTCCTGGATAGCGCGAACCTTTTCCGGGTCCAAGTGAATTCCGGTGGATGTTACAACAAATCCTAAGAATTTGCCACTGGCCACCCCCAGGAAGGACTTTGTGGGTTCATCTTCAATTGATGAGCCCGCATGATGTCGAAGACCACCTTCAGGTCTGCTATGTGATCACCTTTAGTGCGGCTTTTTACCGCGATGTCATCAACATAACATTCCACCGTTTTGCGTATTTGCTGATGGAAAATGGCGTTCATGGCCCTTTGGTATGTTGCACCTGTATTTTTCAGTCCGAAGGGCATGACGGTATAGCAATATACCCTAGAGGTGTCCTGAAGGAAGTATGCTTTTCGTCATCAGGATACATTTTGATTTGATTGTATCCTGAGAATCCGTCCATGAAGGACATTCGTTCGAATCTACAAGTATTGTCAATCATGACATCTGTGATTGGCAATGGGAATTCGTCTTGGGACAAGCCTCGTTTAGATCACGGAAGTCGATGCAGATCCGGATCTTCCCGTTCTTCTTGGCAACTGGGACGATGTTGGCTACCCAGTCGGGATGTTGTTCTTCCCTGATGAAGCCAGAATCAATAAGTTTTCTGACTTCTGATTGAATTGCCTCCATTATTTCTGGACGGAACCGTCGCTGCTGCTGTTTGACAGGCTTTACGTCCGGATTGATGTTGAGGCGGTGCATGGCCACTTGAGGATCAAGTCCTGGCATGTCCTCATAATTCCAGGCGAAGACGTCTATATACTCTTGTACAAGAGATATTAGATCTTTCTTCTCCGAAGGTGACAGGCTGTCACTTATGAAGATGGGCTTAGGGTTAGCCTCATCTCCTAGGTTGATCTGAACAACCTTGTCTTCTGTGGGTGGCTCGCGCTGTTCAAAGCGGGTATCCCAAAGAGTATTTAAATGTTTGATCCAAGGATCTGTATCGGATTGGATCATTTCTTCATTTCCATCTTCCAGGTGGCTTGTCGAAACCATGTTCATTGAAAGTTTCTTGAAGATGTTGCCGACACTGACATCTGACTCCCAAGATGATGTGTCCGAAGAGTAATCGTTGCTCGACGATTCTTGAGAATCGGAGGCTGATAGGACCGGAGTTGATACATAGCCCAACCCCCGGCGTGTCCGATGATAATAATCGGGGGCCTTCCCTTTCAGCACAAAGGATTGAAGCAACGTCCTCCTTCCTTTACCGAAGTTCAACCCGGGTTTGTTGGTCAGGTCGTACCCCATGCATCTCATTATTTTGAGCGCTTTTGGTTCGTAATGATCGAACTGAGGGGATTCTTCCTCGCCTTCCGATTCGTCGCGGGGCGTTGGTTCAGACGAGATTCGCCCAAAAAGAATTGGTTTTTGGCCTTTCCGTCTTGCTGGAACCATAAATATAGATTCTTGCGCATTACCATTGTCTTGGTATGTCTCGAAGGACGATTTCACTGGTACATGCAATGATGTTAAGGCACCGTTGCCGACCAGAGATCGTCATCTATATCAGTGCTAGTATCTGACGGTATTGAATCAGAAGCACAACAGAAAATACGCAAAATCTAAATCTTCATTAATATACCAACCGCCTACATCATCGGTGGTATTATCGACATCGGGCTTATTAGTGCCCGTTACAAGTGGTTCTAACTCCCACAGGCACTCTTCTTTCTCGGGCTCAGTGTCAGCCTTATTACCAGAGTCTGGCTCCTCTGGTTGTGGGGCTTCATCCGTCTCCACCGGATCTTGGTACAGCAAAGAGTCGGTGAAATAATTCTCGACCCCTTTGAACGGATGCCTTTCGGCGATCAACGTCTGCACATTTCCACTCCCGTCAATGTACTTCATGACTTGGTGGAGAGTGGAGGGAACGATGGAGTTGCGGTGGATCCACGGTCGTCCCAGCAATAGATTGTAGGAAGTGTCGGCGTCGATGATGTAGCATGTCACTTCCGACTTGAGACTTCCAATCTGACACCTGAGCTTGATCTTCCCCATCGGACAGGTCTGGTTGGCATTGAACCCATAGATAGTTGTCTGGGTGGGGCTCAAACGATGGGTAGGAATGCCGAGATGTTGCATGACCTGGCGAGGCATGATGCTCAACGCGGACCCTGGGTCTACCTGGATGCGGTTCACCTCGGACGATCCAATATACCCTGTGAAGTACAGGGGTCGATCATGCTTCCCTTTCACCTGCATATCATCTGCCGTGAGGGTGATGCAGGGGGTATTCTGGGAGGTGTGGAGGCAATCCTCTACATCTTCCTCCTTCGGCACCTGGGTCATGAAGACCTCAGCATTTGCCAGAGCTTCTTGCAGAGCTTCCCTGGTCGACTTTGATAGTCTAAGAAGTTCATACAAGGTAATGCGTGCCGGAATGTTGGCCAACTGAGCCAGGACATCAAAGCGGTAAGGTGCCGTAGATCCTTCCGCGATGCCCTTTTGAAGGGCTCGAGAAAATCGAGTCCCCTTCTGCTTCTCCACAGGTGGCTTTGTGGAGGGCCTGACTGGCTCCGCAGTTGGTTGTGGAGGGGCTACCGCCGTCTCGTCGTACTGTTTCAAGTACACCTGTCCTGAACGGGTTCCCGCCATCGGTTGGTTGGGCTCTGCGGCCAAGACTATCGTTTCCTCCTCTGAGTCAGTCAGTGAAGGGATATCGGTCTCCGCTTCTCGAGAGGAGGCACCCACCACATTGCAGGATGAGGCTTTTGCCTTGCCTTTGGATTTCCTGTTGGTCACAGTAGTCCATTGCTGTTCATTGACAAGGTCAGGGTGGACCCACATAATTTTCCCTTGAGGTGTAGGGACGGGTACCAAGCCTTTCTCTTGCTGCTGGTGAGGGTCTGTGTTGACCACTCTCAGCTCTCCTTTTGGAATAGGAGTTACCCCCGCAGGCGTTGGAGGTTGTTTCCCGAATTGGAGAACCGACGTCACATTAGCCGTCACCTTCTTCTGCTCTGGTCGGAGCTTTAACACCTTCGCGTCAATCAGAGCCTGAAGGATGTCCTTGAAGACGTAGCAGCTTTTGGTGGGGTGTCCCAACATCCTGTGATACATGTAGTAGTTGGGATTGTCGGTCTTGCCGACTTCCTCTGGGCGCCTAGCTTCAGGGAGCTTCAGTCGGTTGCTCTTGTTGAGTAGTTTAAAGAGTGAATCGACTTGTTCCTCCTTGAAGGAATATTGCTTGTTGGCGCGTGGCTGGCTTGAAGAGCCACTCGCCTTGCCTGATTGAGGTTTGGCGGGAGATTTGGTCTCCGTTGCCAAATTATCCTTTCGCTTTGTTTGGAGGGATGTGTCCGGCGCACGCCTTGTCGACCTTTCCGGCCTAGGCTTACCTTCCTCCGCTCGGACGCGGGCGACAATCTCCTCAGCCTGTTCACCTTGTTGGACTAATTGCTTCCAGGTGCGGCTTTCAGCAACTCCTATTTGAGCAAGGAGTGAGGTTTGGAGATTGTGGCGGCATGTTTCCACCAGGGTGGCCTGGGTCATACCGCTTGGACACCGGAGTGCCATGTTCCGAAATCTTTCCACGAAAGATTTGACGGACTCCCCTTTTCGCTGTTTGGTAGCCAAAAGGGTTGGCATTGTGACTTCGGAGTCATCCTCGAAGAAGCGTGTTAAAAAGAGCTTCTCCAAATCGCCCCAGTTCTTGATAGAACCTTCTGGGAGCTTCATAAACCATTCAAAGGCCAACCCTTTCAGGGTGCCGATGAACAGGCGTGCCAGGATGGCATCATTATCTACTACATTCCCGGTTTGGGATTTGAAGTAGTAGATGTGCTGGTTGGGTGACCCCTTCCCGTCGAATGCTTGGAGGGTTGGAGCCTTGAACTTAGGAGGGTATGGAACCAAGTCCCATTCAGCCGGGTAGGGCCGGACCACTCCTACTTCTTGGAGGTCTTTGCGATTGGCAAGGGCCTCGAGGCGTCACTCCAGTTGACTCATTCTTTTAACATGAGCCTTTCCCTGGTCTTGGTCGCCTTTTACTTGCGACGAGGACTTGGATGAGCCGGAAGTAGATCGCCGCGTCTCCCCAGAAGATTCGGAAGATGAACTTTCTCCCTTTTTCCCTTTGCCCTTTGACTTTTTAGGAGGGGACCTCCTCCTGTCTTCGAGCAGCTGTGCAATCGCCTGCTTGAGGGAGTTGATAGATTCCTGCTGAGAAAGAATCATATCCATTTGTGCCTTCTGGATCTGCTCCAAACGTTTAGTCGTCTCCTCAGGAGTGCCTGTCATGTAGGCGGAGGTCTCCTTCTCGACGGAAGAGTTTGAAGCCCTTGATTCCGCTACGGCGGAGTGAGAATCATTAATGCCATGGGCTAAGGCATTATAGTCAATTGGGGGTGGCCCCAGTCCGGGTGCGAGTGTGTCGATACACCCCTTCCGGTTCAGAGTCAGACTCGGACTCGTCTGAGCTGACTGCAAGTTGTTTTCCCTTGCTCCTGCTTGTCATATTCGCAGTGAGCTCCGGGTACTCAATGTCAGAGAAGGTTCTCCTTCTGTGGGAGCGTCTTCTTTTAGCTGACGGAGGAATCAGGGTCAGCTGTCTGACTAAAGACTGCTGGTGTACGCCTGATCCGCAACGGCACTCAGAGAGCATATGGATGAGCCGTTGGCAGCAACACGATGAAGTGGCCTGATTGGCACTTCTTTTCTTCGTCAGATAATCCCTCAAATCCATGGGAGGGGGATTGAAAAGATTAGCCTCGCAACGTCGAAGACGGGAGGCATCCATGTGCTGTACAGCCTGGACGCAGGCATCAGAGACGCGGTTCTTGCGCCGCAGCTGTTCAGCGCGCGTCTGGCGTCTCTGTTGAGACAAAACGCGCCTGTCGCATTGCTGTTTGGTGTGTCGGGGCGGAGACACTTGAGAGAGGATGGGCTGTTGGGCCCCACGCCTATGGGCTTGTGCTCTTACGCTTGACGAGGCGCAGAGGTCTCATCTTGGCGTTTGGTGAGTTGGTCCTCAGAGGACCTAACTGAAGGAATCTCGCGTTTGGGGCGCCAAACGCGGACTTCACGTACTGGACGTGGCGCGGGCAAGGCGCGAGATTGTACGTCGCGTCCAGCCTCAGTTGGACAACCAACGGTTCCAACTTGCAGCTGACGCGCACGTCTCCTCTGTCGACGCTCAGCGTTTCGATTGCGTCGAGGAGGTGGACAGAGACCAACGACATCCTGATGCTGGACACCAGGGACTTTGACCACGCGGGTCTCCTGAGAGACGCTGACGCGGGTGTTCTGTGCGACGCGGTTGGTCGCAAAGGCAGATGTGCCTGGGACCACGCGGGCCTTCTGAGAGGCGTTGGCGCGTGTACCTTGCTTGGCACAGTCGGCAGCAGGGGAGCTCGAGAAAGCCACAGATCGGGCCTCAAGGCCATTCCCCGTCGAGACCCGGCGGCAGACGCGGGTCTTTGGGCTCTTGGAGCCAGAAGAGAGAAACTCTTCGTACTTCGCCTGGTCGAACTCGGCAACGAGCGATTCGACCATCTTCCCCTTATAGTGGACGTCATCTTGCGCCACTATTTGCTTCTCAGTGACAAACGTAGTCCCCAGCGGAGTCGCCATCTCTTGTATGACCCGGAAAAGGAGAAGACAGTAATTGCGGTAAAAGTTTTCCTTGAATCAAATGAAAAGGATTACAACAAAAACTGTTCCTTCCGGTTACAAGGGAGGGAGAATATTGAATCTTGAATTCCCCCTTTGTTTAAGGCTGGGTTCTTCGTGTGGCGGTGGAGAGTGAATCTTGTTCTCCGTTGACCAGATGACCGTCCTTTAGGGATCTCCTCTTCGGCCGGTAGAAAGAGTGACACAGCTCTGTCTACCAAAACTCTAAAAGAGAAGGTAGGCGAAAGCTAGCTCGTACGCAGCGAACTTGCTGAAGAGTTGATATGCTTCTTTTCTCTCTGTGTCGCCCTCTGTCTCTCTTCGTCCGATTGATTCTCTGATCTTCTCCTTCTTCATAGCAAACAGGGCTATTTATAGAGGTACCAGGGGTGAACGTGCCCCCTAAAAACGCTCCACAATGAGGGCCAACTTCCCCGCTACATGGGCGGTAACTAACCCACGTGCCTGCTAAAGACACGCCACGATGGGGCTGATTTCCCTTACGTGTAGGCAGTGATTGGTCCCTTAACCAAGGCGGTTATAACTGAGACGCGGGTTTTAGACCTTTGCGTCTTGAGGCTGAGACGCGAGTGTCAGGCCGACGCGCCTTGATGCTGAGACGCGGGTGTCGAGCCAACGCGCCTTGATGCTGAGACGCAGGTGTCGAGCCAACGCGCCTTGATGCTGAGACGCGGGTGTCGAGCCAACGCGCCTTGATGCTGAGACGCGGGTGTCGAGCCAACGCGCCTTGATGCTGAGACGCGGGGTGATAGTCCCTCGCGTCTAGAGCTTGAAACTTTGCTTTTCAATGGCTTGTCCTCCAGTAACTTTTGGACAGCCTACAGCCCTGTAGTCGACTAACCTGGATTCCTTGAGGTGAGTAACTCTCTGTTTCTCTATCAGTCGACTTACCTTTTTCCCCTAGTCGACTTGGCCTTGGTATAGTCGACTTGGTCCCCTTGATTAGTCGACTAACCTCTCCCTAGTCGACTTGCACATGACCCTTAGTCGACTACTTTTGGTCTGTCAGCTGGGTATTTTTTTTAATGGATTGTGGACTTCACCCATGGATTAGGTTTTGGTTATTGATAGATGTATATGACTTCAAGAAATGGATGTTGGTTGGATCGACTTGATCTAATAGATCTTATATGCGTGTGTTGGATAAGTTGCCAAGTGTTGAGATTTGATGTTTGATCTTGATGGAAATGGGAACTCTTGAGGACTTGGGAATCAAATTAGATTGATAGAGTGTGAGAACTAAACTATGATTATTGATATATGTTGGAACGACAGTTTAATGTATTAGATTGCTCGATGTGAATTGATACATGGCGATCATGTGACTATTGAAATTATGAGTTGGTTGTAATGACTTGGATTCATAGTTGAGTATTTGAGGACATATTAGATATGACTGAATTAGTTGGGTTGTAATTTAGATTGATCTTGAGTTAGAGGTTATCCAGAATTTATATTCTTTATATTGGGACCTGATCTGTATTAAGATGAGATTGACGTAGTTGGTTTATAGTTGTGATCATTTGGGATTGTTTAGATGATATGTTGTTGATGTTGAGTACCAAGAATAGATATTCTAGACCACATGTTGTTTGAGGATGTTTCTTCTGTAGTTATGATTATAGAGTATGTTGACTTGTTGATATTGAGGACATGCCGTGTGCTTCATGTATAGTGACTGATCAATTCAGTTAGGGAGATAGAGTTGTTATGAGAGTGATCTCATTGATATTGGTGATTATATATATGTTCAGATGTTTTATGATAGCTATTGATCGATCTGATTATTGATGACTAGAGGTGTCTAGACTGTTATTGTATAAATTCATGTTATTGAAAGTTACTGGGAAAATATTGTTGGACCGTAACACTTTCATTGTTCTATTGTTCTACCGTTTACACGGTATTATTGTTCACATTGTTATTGTTACATTGATATTGTTATTGTCACCATATCGTCCCAGTAATCGAAATAACATGGATATTGATTGTTATGAATAATAATGTAAATTGATAACTTATACTGGGATTGGGGAAATTGATGGAGGAGACAGCGTCTGTATTTTGGGTGGACCTAGGATACAGGTTGCGCAGCCGAGATACGGTTCCACTGCAGGGTTTCGGGGGATGACTGACATCCCGTATTGTTCATGTTGTCATTGTATTGACATATTGTTATTGTTATTGTTATTGTTATTGACTACCTAGCGGTAGGACCTGGTTCAGCGCTAGGTGAATTGGCCGTGGTTTCGGGTATGTACGGAACCCACCTAAAGTATGGACAATGTCTCTTCCACTAGTTTCAATAACTTAGGACGTTGATTGACACATGTAGTAGGCGTAGTATGGGATGCGCCTATTACAGGTGGCAATTGGTGTTCGCTGACATAATAACTGATAATGAACTGTTAATGTATTGTGACTGACTATATCACCTGACTGTACAGATATATCACTATGATAGACATATGATTGTAACACCAGATTTATATGCCAGACTAGTGACATGCTAGGTTACACACCATAACGTCAGTTGTTATTTACAGTTATGTTAGTTACCTTGTTCTACTTACATGTTGTTATTCAGTGTTTATCATGTTATTTAGTGCTTTCAGTTATCTGTTATTATTATTATGCACTGTTTATCTGCACGAGCTGTTCCCTTTACACACACTCACCAGGTCGCGTTCTGACGACCCTGGATTTGCACGTCTAGATATTGGACGGTTTGTTTATGTTGTGCAGGTGTTCGATGAGATTGTACGCTTTGCGAGGAGCTGGACTCTCTCCCTTCTGATTCTGGTATTCTCATCTCTTTTATCTTCCTGTTATTCCTGATTCTACCTTTATCGTATTCAGTTGCCATTTTCCTTTCCTTATTCATCTGTTATCATGTGTAGTCTTATATGTATTATTGCAGTGATCGATTTCTGATTTATAGTTTGTTCAGGTTAATTTAGGCTTAGCGTGTATACGTGAGGTATTTTCCTTGCGTATATGCGTTGCCGACCTTCGTCGCGACTCCTTTCCCTCGTATTTTGGGAAGCGGGGCGTGACAATATTAGTAGGTGATTAGCTTCAACAAAGGAGTTGGAGCTTTTCACATGATGATTCAAGAGCCCGAGCATCAAGATCATATATAGCACTCGTTGGAGTCAAGCTCGATGGATCACGGTTTGGATCGAGTCGGTTTAAAGACGAAGTTCGTCAAGAAGGCTTCGGTACCTAGTTTAGTTTATGTTTTAGATCCATGTGTAAGATTAGATAGTGTGATATGCTCAAGTTCACAACACACACACGTGTTTCTAGTTTCATGTTTATCGGTTTTTGGTTTTTGGTTTTTGGTTTAACCGATCTTGGTTTTCATGAATAGATAGATTCAAAACAAGTTTACATGGTTTTATGTATATTAGATTCATTCTATATACATGTATGCTTCATATCTTCAATAAACTTAGTTTGACATTCTTATTCATGTATTTAGGTTCTGTGTTTTAACCAAATTTGTTTTTGGAATTATTGTCAAAAACTATGATATATATCTTTATATGTATATTAGATTATATCCATATACTATATGCCTAAAAGTTGTTTCTATATCATGTTTTTGTATTTGGATGAGTTTTGGACAAAACGAATTTTCATTTGAAAAATCCAAGTCTGGAAAAATACGGATTTTGGTTTTCGGTAATATTTTCATAACACAAAAATGGTTCAAAAAGTTTGAAATTTGTGTTGAAATTTTTTACACAAGTCTGTATTTCAATGTATTATACTGAGCTTATTTTTGTGGATTTTTAGAGTTTTTATGAGATTTTATAAGATATTAAAAACTCAAGTTTTCTGTCCCTAATTGCTGCCTGCCAGGCTCTGGCGGTCGATCGGAACGGTCGACCGGACCCAGAGTCGGTCGACCGGACCGGTCGACCGACGTGCACAAAACGTACACGCTGGCCACCACTTGGGCCGGTCAACCGGGCGGTCGACCGACTGCAAGTACCTCACTCTCGGGTGGGGGCGGTCGACCGACCGGTCGACCGTAAGGCTTGGACGGTCGACCGAGCAGTCGAATGGCCAGAGAGCATTTGCTCTCTAGATTGGCACGGTCGACCGGGCGGTCGATCGGAGGGCTCCAACGGTCAAATTTTTGACCGTTGGCGGTCGACCGGGCCGGTCACCGCCAGCCGCCAAGGCTGAAAATCAGCCCAACGGCTAGTTTTTGTTGGAGGCCTATTTATATCCCATTTGAGGTGTTTTTCCCTAAGTTTTTCAAGAGCAAAAAATCTACATTCTTCTAGTGTTTTTATTCAAGTTTCAAAAAGAGTTTTTAGAGCTTCAAAATTTTCATCTTCATTTGTTTTTAGGGTTTGAAAAAATCAAAGAAAATTTGGATTTGGGATATTTGCTTAGTTCTTCATATAGCGCCTCAACTCTTATTCAGAGGAATCAGGAGGAGTTAGTCCAGAGACCTTTACCGGGAATTCGGCTACAGTCGTTGGTTACATTATGTGTAGTTGTAATTAGTTTTTAATTTTCGCATTTAGTTCATTAGATTAGTCGTACACCTATTCACCTCCCTCTATGTGTACCTTCAATTAGTATCAGAGCCTACGCTTCTGATATTAGGTTTAACCACCTAAGAGTGTGATCTTGGTTAGCTAATCTATCATTTGCATTTGCATATTTATATTATTTACACACACTCATGGATTGCTTGTCACCTCCCATGTTTTATGTCTGTAACATTGACATGTGAAAATTTAGAATGTCTATGTATTTGAAAACCCTAGGCTTACATGTTTTCCTTACCGCTACCAAGAAATCCTATCTTGGTAATAGCGATTATTTAGAGGCCAATGCACAAGCCCTTGAGGCACTTAGAAGCACGCTTAATAAAGAATATCTTTCTATTGTTTCTAACTGTGATTCCGCCTTTGCACTTTGAAACACGTTGACCACCTCCAAGCTTCAAACGCCAACTATTGTAGAGGATGGATCTTGTGGAGAATCCGAGCAATAATACTACATGGTCCAAGGGAATGACTCCCTTGAGGTATACTCGGAAACTCAATTAGATAGTGATGATGCTAGTTCTTCATGTGATGATTATGTGGATCCAAATGCTTTAAATGAAGAACTTTCAATTGTTTGTGAAAAACTATTGGAAAAATACAATCTTTTAAAAAAGAAGACTTTTGCTTTGAATAACGAAAATGAAAATTTGTCTTCCAAACTTGATTTGGTTTTGCAAGAGAAGGAAGAGATGTCTAGTGAACGTGACTTACTTAAATCTCAACTAGACCTTGCCCTAAAAGAAAACGAGATTTTGAAAAGTAAAAATGATAGTGAATATATTTTGAAGAAAAATGAGGATTTAACTTCAAATTTTGAGTTTGTATTAAAAGAGAATAATTCTTTGAAAAATAAAATAGATTTGATTTCACAAGAATTAAAAGATTGTTTAAGGAAAAATATTTCTTTGCAAAATGATGTGGATTCTCATGTTTGCCATGTTAGTGTAGCTTCACATTCTAGCTCACCTATTGCATGCTCCATTTTTTCTATAATTGTAAATGATATAAATTTGTTAAAGAAGAATATGGAATGTTTGGGCTCCACTTTGAGCCATTGTGCCATGAACCACACACGTTTGGAATCCATGTTTCGCAAAAAAAAGTTCCATCTTTACATGCACACAAAACACGGCATACACATGCTCCTCACGGTCACACCCATCATATGTATGCTCATGTGTATACTTGTACACATTGTGGACGTAAGGGTCACCTTGCTAAATTTTGCTATGATAAGATACATGATGTAAATTTAGCAACTAAATTTGTTTGAGTTAGGAAAGGTACTAACCCTCATAGACCCAAAAGAGTGTGGGTACCAAAGACCACCCCTATTGTATTTGATGTAGGTGTGGGCTCTCGCATGATGTGAGAGTAATGATGCCTTGAAGTGGATGCGTTCTGAGTTTAAAGAGGACTATTTGGATGCATCACTTTCAAGGAGAGTTTTGGTGGGAGGACCACCTTGTTTTTGGAGACTTGGAGAGTTGCCTTCATGGTTTTGGTAACAATCTCTAACTCCCGTTTATATTTATATGCCTTCCACATTATTGAGTTTTAGCATATTTTAATTAGTATGTTAAATGTCATGATTATTAGATCATTGACATGCATGTATAGCATTTAAGATCACCCATGTTTATATGGACCCATATTTAATGTGTTCTCACCATTGTTTAGCTATTATGTATATCATAGATCTAATACATGTGCATTTGTTATAATGATCATATGTATGTTTATGAGTTTTTGTTTTGATTTCTATGCTTCATGATTTGATTACATGTTTGAATGTTAGTTTTCATTAAAACTTGGATATATATACTTGTACAACTAATGAGCCATAAATAGATTATTACATGTTTGTGCTTGAACGCTCATTTGTACTTATTAAATGTACTAGTATAGCCTAATTTTGATGATTCATGCATTTTTACTTGTATTCTCCATCTTGGACATGTTTTATGATCATGTGTTTTCACTTCATGTATATGTCTATTTTGCCAAATCTTAAGATATACATGTATACCTCTTGAGTCATTTGCTTTTCATGCAAATCTTTATTATGGACTCAATTGTGTTTAGGGGTATGTATGTATACTTCTTGTTTTGTCAAAACATACATTTGCTTTGAAGTATAAATTATTTTAATGAAAATTTAGTTTTGACGACTTTCATGTTTTCATGTTTAAAGAAATTTCAATTGAGCTTATTGCCTACCTTTCATGATTATGTTCTTCACATAACATTTGTACACTCACTTCATTTAAATGTTTTCTCATGATTTTGTTTTCATGAGTATAATATGTGCCTTATTTTGAGTGTTTAGTGACCATGTGATTTACATGTTTTTCATGAAATATAATTTTGTTTTATTCCTTACTTGAAGGATTTCGTACTAGTTTACAAATTTCTCATATAATTAGTTGCGGTATTCTTCATTTGGTAGAGTTTTTCAAATATACTATATTTTCAAACCTATTTTTAAAAACCCCTACTCATTCAAGGGCGGTTGGTTCGGCGACCATACCTTGTATGCTTATTATTGAAAATCATTTTAAACTTGTGCATGAAATGGGTGGAAGGTAATATGAGTTATACACTAGATCATATTATGTTTCAATTGGTATCATTGGATCGTTTCAATTGGTATCCATATTGACATTTCTTTTGTATACTCACATATATGTTTATATATATATGTATGCTTACACTTCATATAGTATCAATTTCGATTGGTATCTAACTTTTCATACATATATATGCTTTATTTGTGCTCAAAGATATATATGAAAACACAAATTTTGGTTATGCTAAGCTTGTTTTTTTCAATTGGTATCCCAATACAAGCTTATGCATCATTTTATTTGGTATTTCATAAAGGGGGAGAAAATTCGTATTTCATCTTTCAATTGATATTTGGTTTACCTTTGATTTTCACTCCCATACTTTATGATGAAAAATAATTGAAAAATGATTTTAATTTTAATTGGTATCATACGTTCAAAATGAAAAATACTTACAATTGGTATCAATATGTTTATTTGTTTACTTTCA
This sequence comes from Agave tequilana, assembly GCA_038442645.1. Lineage (NCBI taxonomy): Eukaryota > Viridiplantae > Streptophyta > Magnoliopsida > Asparagales > Asparagaceae > Agave > Agave tequilana. Next base: position 78,154 of record JAVJIF010016479.1, read on the forward strand.
ATTGGTATCAAGAAAATTAAAAATGTTTTGATTGTCTATATGCAAGAGGAGCTTAACATCTCTTCTACATATAGATTCATGTTGAGTGTATCTTATATTGAGGAGCTTGACAACTCTTCTTTATGCGATACACGTGTGTAGGGGGGGCTTCACATCTCCTCTTATGTGTTACATATTATGCGTTATGTGAGTTAGGGCCTGTCATCCCTTCTTCATGTAATGCATATATGTAGGAAAGTTAACTTAACGTCTTCCTCTTCATGAATGTATATCACATATATTTTTTTATTTAATGTCACCCCTTTATTGATTTTTGCTTTTTGACAAAAGGGGGAAACATTTGTTTTTACTTTAACCCTTTGTTGATGATTGACAAAAAGGGGGAGAAGTATTTGAGTTTATATGTATGTATTTGAGTTTTTATATGCATATAGTTGAGTTTTCATTTTTTTTGGTATCAAGAGCTTCTATTGATTGATTAATTTTTTTTTAATTAATTGGTATCAAAAGCATGTATTTAAAAAAAAGGAAAAGGAATTTATTTTAAAAGTTTGTAGAGCATGTTTATGCATATTCATGTTTTAGTTTGGTATCAAGAGTATGTTCATTTTATTGTTTTATGTATAGTCATGTTTAGTATTTATTGCATATCTTATTGTTTATTACTATGCATGTGTTAAGGGGGGAGCTTCCTTGAAGCTTAACTTTAATCCATGCATATATAACTCCATGAGTTTTGTCATCATCAAAACGGGGGGAGATTGTTGGCCCAGAGGCCTTCCACTCTAGTTTTGATGATGATTAACTCATGTAGTTATGTTTCTAATAATCTTGTGATGTTTAGTTTCAGATTCTTAACCAAGATATTAGTAGGTGATTAGCTTCAACAAAAGAGTTTTGGAGCTTTTCATATGGTGAGTCAAGAGCCCGAGCATCAAGATCATATATAGCACTCATTGTAGTCAAGCTCAGTGGATCACGGTTTGGATCGAGTCGGCTTGAAGACGGAGTTCGTCAAGAAGACTTCGGTACCTAGTTTAGTTTATGTTTTAGATCCATGTGTAAAGATTAGATAGTGTGATATGCTCAAGTTCACAACACCACACACGTGTTTCTAGTTTCATGTTTATCGGTTTTCGATTTTTGTTTAACCGACCTTGGTTCAATTGAAGGTACACCTAGAGGGGGTGAATAGGTGTACAACTAATCTAATGAACTAAATGTGAAAATTAAAAACTAATTGCAACTACAATTAATGCAACCAACGAGTGTAGCCGAATTCCCGGTGAAGGTCTCTGGACTAACTCCTCTTGATTCCTCTGAATAAGAGTTGAGGCGCTATATGAAGAACTAAACAAATATCCCAAATCCAAATTTTCTTTGATTTTTTCAAACCCTAAAATCAAATGAAGATGAAAACTTTGAAGCTCTAACAACTCTTTTTGAAACTTGAATAAAAACACTAGAAGAATGTAGATTTTTGGCTCTTGAAAAACTTGGGGAAAAACACCTCAAATGGGATATAAATAGGCCTCCAACAAAATTAGCCGTTGGGCTGATTTTCAGCCTTGGCGGCTGGCGGTCGACCGGCCCGGTCGACCGCCAATGGTCAAAAATTTGACCGTTGGAGCCCTCCGGTCGACCGCCCGGTCGACCGTGCCAATCTAGAAAGCAAATGCTTTCTGGCCGGTCGACCGCTCGGTCGACCGTCCAAGCCTTACGATCGACCGGTCAGTCGACCGCCCCCACCCGAGAGTGGGGTACTTGCAGTCGGTCGACCGCCCGGTCGACCGGCCTAAGTGGCTGGCCAGCGTGCACATTTTGTGCACGTCGGTCGACCGACTCTGGGTCCGGTCGACCGCCAGAGCCTGGTGATTGTTATACATATTTGCATATTTTACCACTTCCATACTATGCATATTGTAAATAAAATGTGATTTTTAACCCCTTTTCTCTCTATTTTTACAGGTCCACAACTTAAAAGAGAAAAAGCCCATTAATCACTTTAATTAGCAATAATTAAAGTGATTAAATCTATAAGCCCAAAAAAAAAGCCCAAGATTTGAATTTGGATTCAGTTGAGATCCGTGCGCCGATTGGATCTTCCAGAAGGCCACGTGGATAACCACCTAACAACCAAATCACAACAGAAAATCTGGGCTCAACGGCCCAGATTTTGCCGCCAAAACTGGGATATTCCCGCGTATCTGCGGCGGTTTGGAGGCAGTTGGAGCCCGGATTTTGCGCCAACGGCCAGGGCTCTAGATCCTTCTCATGGATGGCTATAAATAGAGGACCAGGGTCTGTGTGTGAGAGCAGAGAAGAGAGAGAAGAAAATAATAGAAATTCTTGTATTTTGTTTTCTCCTAGGTTTTTAGTCTTCATCTTCTTCCTCCTAGAGATTTTGACAAAGTGAGAGAGAGAGAGAGTGCTGTTTGAAAGCTTGTATCAAGAAAGTGACATTCTTGTAGGTAAGGATTTATCAAAAGAGCTCCATTCATCTCTTTGCAACCTCTGGTATGCTTTACTTTACTTTGCTTTAAATTCTTGTTTTCATTCTAGTGTTATTTCATTTGCTTTAGTTCTAATTGCTTTACATCATGAATAGTTGCTTTGTTTCTAGTATAATGGATAGCTAAATCTCTATTGCATGGCTAGCTAAGAACTTACCTAGCTAACTTCTATCTCTTTGGATGATGCTTGTCTTTATACTTGCATTGTGATATTTCTTTTACTTACTAAGGAAGAAGAGTTGCTTTCCCTTGGCAATTGTTTGTTCATACTCCATATGACTCATGTGTGCCTCATTTAGAGCCTTGTCTAGAACAAGTGCCTTTGATGGAACATGGAGATGGATCACTTATATATGCTACTTGTAAGAACAACTTCTCTACTTCAAGCTAATTTGTTGTTATGTCTTGAATGTTTGAATAAATGTTGATTCTTCGAACTTAGCATCTTTGAGTACCAATCCTAAAGTTCATCATTGAACATCTATCTAGAGAGCCAATGAATTCATATGAAGCTTCAAGCTAAGAACAAGAGAACACTCATCTTCATAACGGTAAAACACTTGAACAAACAAGCAAGATATCTTTATTGCCAATGAATCAACATGAGGCAATCAAGCATCACCATTGAGTTTAGCAAGTTAGCAATGAGGTAAAGTTAGCTAGCCATGTACTTTCTCATCTAAAGTTTTCTAACACTTTCTTTACTAGCTTTTCTTTCTTTGCAACACACTTCACCCAAGTTCTTTTGATTTCTTTTTCCATAATGCACAAATCCATCACTTCTTTTCATGTTGCTTCTTGCATTTGTGTAAATACATAGAAGACATTTCGTTTTTCATTTCTTCACTCCATACCGTAACGCTTCTATCGCTAGCTCTCCCGGAGAATCGACCCGGTATAGCCATTGCTATAGCGGAGATTGGAAAGGGTATATTGATCTTTGAATACATTTGTGGAGTAAACGAGCATAAAGGTTAACTCTAAACCTTTCTTCTTTAATTGAATACTTGTGTAATAACTCTACATTACTCTTTCCCAATCAAATTTTTGGCGCCGTTGCCGGGGAGAGCAACGGTATTTATTTTCAAGTGAAGAATTAAACGAATACTCTTCTCTGTTGCAGGTACAGGTTGAAGAAACAGTAAATCTTGCATTGCAGAAACATATAAGTGGACCTGGGCCTCTGCTCTCGAAAGCAGAGACCAGGATCCCTCTGAATTGCCGCAAATTCTGGGATTTTGCCGCAGAATTGCGGCAAGGAAGAGTTGACTACTGACCACTTTTCTGCAAGGCTTGATTCTCTGCAAAATACTGCTGCTGCAATACTTTAAATCTTGTTTGCTTCACCTGATATCTGCTAATCAACAGTAAAAAATTTGTTGCAAGTTAAGAAAATTGTTTAGACATTTGCATACTAGGCACGTGTCTTTCAATTCCTTTACATTTACTGTTGAAGAGTGCTGGAGACAAGGTACGTAAGCATAGCATATAGACTAGGACTCACTCTTTGTTTGATTTAATTAAGCTTTGAGTGAACCTTGTTTGTTGATATCGTACACTTGCACAAAGAAACTTTAAGGGCAAATCCCATAAAAAAGATAAGGTGGGGATTTTATCACCCCTTCCTTAGCCCAAAAACCATTTTCCCACGCACTCACAATCCTAAGCTTCTAATTAAAAATTGCTAGACGTTGGCCCTAGGGACATCCGGACTCACTTAGGAGATTATCCTAAGGGGGAAAAGTGTTGGAAAGTGACTTTTGTAAAATCAGTGTCTAGGAAAGGGGTTGAGGGCCGAAAGCCCGAAGGTTGTTGGTTACTTAATTAAGGAACGTCTCTGACGGAAAACCTCCCACCAACCTTACCCTTCCCTGGCTGATTTGCTTATAGTCAAAGTCTACACCGAACCTCCTGTGGACGATCTAAAGTTAGGAGTCGTCTAGGTCCAGGAAACCTAGAAAGCTTGGATTGAATTTTTTCTTTTTCTTGATTGTTATTTTTTTTTTCATTTTCCGCCTGTGTGAAAGGTGCACGTTGATTGTGTAATTGTATGCAAGAGTGGTATCGAAATCCGAATTCTGCTAGGCTTGTAAGAACTTCTACACTGCCACATACAACACCACTCGACACAATCATGACCACCAACGTTTCGTTGCAGGACAAGTTCTATCCGATTCGCACATCACTTCCATCGTGCATTCTCCTCCCAAACACTAATGGAAATAACTTTGAGTTGAAACCCCAGTTCATAAACACACTTCCACGATTCCATGGCCTTGAATCTGAGGATGCGTACTTCTTCATCCGAGAGTTTGAAGAAGTATGCCTTATGATGAGAATTTCCCAGTTGACCGAGGATGCTGTCAGACTTAGGTTTATACCTTTTGCACTTAAGGATATCGCTAAGAAGTGGCTTTATAATCTCCCAGTTAGCTCAATTTCTTCTTGGGATGATTTCGTTAAGGTCTTTCTTAAAAAGTTTTATCCTATCCATAAGACAGCCCTTATGAGGAAGAATATAATGCAATTCAAACAAGAAGCCAATGAACCGTTTTGGAAGTATTTTGAGCGCTTCAAAGACCTAGTAGCCCTGTGTCCCCATCACGGTATAGAAAAATGGCGCCAGTGCCAGATTATCTATGATGGGCTTGATTATCAGACTAAGACGCTCCTTGAAACCATGTGTCAAGGAGAATTCTTAAAGAAGGATGAAGATCAGGGTTGGGATCTTTTTGAGGCATTAGCTGAAAAGACAGTCCAGTGGGAATCATGTGCTGAGAAACCTGCACCCACAACTTCCAGAACTGGTTTACATTCCATAGAATCCTCAATAGCTGCAGAAGCTAAGATAACTCAGTTGATGAAGAGGATTGAGTTGCTAGAGTCCAGGGAAAACTCTGCTGTGAATCAGGTCAACCCATCTGTTGTTAATCCGGGTTGTACCTACTGCCATGATCTGAATCATCTGTTTGAGGAGTGTCCAGTTTATCAAACTCAAATGTTTCAGGAGAGTACAAATGCCACGTACACCAGACCCACTTACAATCCTTACTCCAAAACCTATAATCCGGGATGGCGAAACCATCCGAATTTCTCTTGGAGTCAGTCTGGCCCTGAGCAGCCGAGACAACCATTTCCACAATAATACCCTGCTCAGTCTCATCCACCGACTTACCACCAGAACCCACCAAATGTTCATTCATACCAGAGTCCACCCAGATTCCAGTCATATCAAAATCCTATGCCATACCAAGGAAATTTTCAACCCCAATTTCAGCATCATCCACCACCCAATCCTTCAGACAAAAGAATTTCTGATTTGGAGAAAATGATAGAGACCTTATCTAAGAACCAAGCTTTAATGATGAACAATCAGCAGCAGGACATGAACAAATTGCAAATTCAAATAGGGCAGTTGGCTAACTCTTTGACTGAAAGACAAAAAGGAATGCTACCTAGCCAACCTGTGCCTAATCCCAAAGCCCATTTTCCTCTGCACGAAGTTGAAGACTTGGGACCCAGCCAATGCCAAGCCATTCAAATCCTTAGATCTGGAAAACGTGTAGATAACAAGGTTTCAAATCAGTCTCCCAAATCTGTGTCACCACCTTCTGTTCCAATTCAACCCATGCAAGATAATCCTTCATCAAGCACACAACCATCCACTTCTCAGTCAAAAGGAAAAGAGAAAGTTGATGAGCAAACATATAAGCCTGTTGTCCCATTCCCAAATAGGCTTACAAATCATAAGATGAATGCTCACATGGAGAAGATAAGAGAGATATTCAACCAAGTACAAATCAATGTCCCTCTCTTAGATGCCATTCAACAAGTCCCATCCTACGCCAAGTTTTTGAAAGAAATGTGTACTAAAAAGAGGAAAGCAAATGTCCCTAAAAAAGTCTTTTTGGCTTCCAACATAAGTGAACTGCTCAATGGTCCGATCCCTGTGAAGTACAAAGATCTAGGGAGCCCTACCATTTCTTGTATCATAGGGCAGACCACCATAAATAGGGCTTTGCTAGACTTGGGTGCGAGCATCAATCTTCTCCCATTTTCCGTCTATCAGCAGTTAGGGTTAGGCAACCTTCGTCCAACCCAGATGACTATCCAATTGGCTGACCGCTCTGTAAAGATTTCAAAAGGGGAAATTACAGATGTTTTGATACGGGTCGGGGAATTTATTTACCCCGTGGACTTTGTTGTTCTTGAAACACAGCCCGTACAAAATCACAGAGCGCAAACACCCGTCATTCTCGGACGTCCTTTCTTAGCCACCGCAAATGCAATAATCAATTGTAGAAATGGATCGATGTGGTTAATGTTCGGAGATATGACGAAAGAGGTGAATGTCTTCTATCTGGGGAAGCAGCCAAGGGATGTGGACAATGATTCCTTCGAAGTGAACTTGATTGAGGGTTTGACCAGTGAACATGTGGACGAGGTGGAGTATGAGTCTGAAGAGGAGTTTGAGTTGGAGTCGGATGACTTCAACCTGGATCAGATTGTTGGATCAAATGTTGAACGGACAACTAATTCCACCCCTATTCTTCCCTTGCACCATGAGCAACCTGTGATAGATCCGGTACCTTCTTCTGAGCTTAAGGCTCTTCCCGATCATCTCAAGTACAAATACTTGGATGAGAAGGAATCCTTTCCTGTAATAATTGCATCCAATCTTACTGAACAACAAGAAGAGGACCTTCTGACTGTGTTAAGGAAAAATAGAGAGGCCATTGGTTGGACCATGGCTGATATCAAGGGGATTAGTCCTTCCATTGTCCAACATAGAATTCACTTGACGGAAGATGCCAAGCCTAAACGAGACCCACAGCGTAGACTTAACCCCATTATGCAAGAAGCTGTTAGATCTGAGATTTTGAAACTATTAGACAATGGGATTATCTATCCCATATCTGATAGTCAATGGGTAAGTCCAGTTCATGCTGTGCCTAAGAAAGCTGGATTTACGGTGGTGGAAAATGAGAATAAAGAATTAATACAAACACGTCTTCCAACGAAGATTCGAGTTTGTATTGATTACAGGAAGTTGAATACCGCCACACGTAAAGACCACTTTCCACTTCCATTTATTGATCAAATGCTGGAGAGATTGGCGGGACACGAGTACTATTCTTTCCTGGATGGATATTCAGGATATAATCAGATCCCAATTGCTCCCGAAGACCAAAAGAAGACTACCTTCACCTGTCCCTTTGGAACATTTGCTTACCGAAGGATGCCCTTCGGTCTTTGCAATGCTCCTGCAACTTTTCAACGTTGCATGTTGAGCCTCTTTTCGGACATGGTAGAGAAATTTTTGAAAATTTTTTTGATGATTTTTCGATCTATGGGGATTCCTTTGAGCAATGCTTGTACCATTTAAAGTTGGTATTACAACGCTGTATGGAAAAAAATTTGACACTTAACTGGGAAAAGTGTCATTTTATGGTCAGGCAAGGAATCGTGCTTGGGCACAAGGTATCAAGAATAGAAATCGAGGTAGACAAGTCCAAAGTGGAAGTCATAACAAAGCTCACTGAACCGACGTGCTTAAAGGACATTAGATCATTCTTAGGGCACGCCGGTTTCTATAGGCGATTTATTCAAGGGTTTAGCAACATTGCAAGACCCTTGACAAATCTCTTAGGAAAGGATGTACCCTTCATCTTTGATGAGGAATGTCAAAAATCATGGAAGGAGCTTAAAAGTAGACTTGTCTCTGCACCGATCATATCTGCACCAGATTGGACCAAGCCTTTTGAGTTATGTGTGATGCCTCTGACTTTGCTATAGGCGCTGTTTTAGGGCAGCGTATTGATAATAGGCAACACGTAATCTATTATGCTAGCAGAACGCTGAATGATGCCCAACTCAATTACACAACTACTGAAAAGGAATTTTTAGCGGTTGTCTTTGCGTTGGAGAAATTTCGTTAATATCTGCTAGGGTCCAGAACAGTTATTTTCACTGATCACTCCGCCCTAAAATACTTGATGCAAAAGAAGGATGCTAAGGCAAGACTGATTCGATGGATACTTCTTTTGCAAGAGTTTGATTTGGAGATTAAAGATAAAAAGGGTGTTGAGAACGTGGTAGCAGATCATTTGTCGAGAATCCCAAATGCACCTAAAGAGAGAATACCGATTAACGATGATTTTCCTGACGAGCATATTTTTGAGATATGTGGAGAGCCCTGGTATGCTGATATAGTGAACTACCTTGCTACCAGGCAAATACCTTCTCATTGGTCAGGACAAGAAAAACACCGTTTTCTGCGCCAAATGCGATTCTTCTTTTGGGATGAACCATATTTATTCAAGTACTGTCCTGACCAAATCATACGTAGATGCCTTCCTGAGGATGAACATCAGAGCGTTTTGATATTCTGTCACAAGTTAGCTTGCGGTGGACATTTTGGTCCACGGAAAACTGCTGAGAAAGTGCTTCAGAGTGGATTCTACTGGCCCACTCTCTTTAAGGATGCATATAATTTCTGCAAGCTCTGTGATAAGTGTCAAATGACGGGTCGTATCACACAAAGAGACATGATGCCCCTCACACCCATCTTGGAAGTTGAAATTTTCGACCTCTGGGGCATCGATTTTATGGGACCCTTTCCTCTGTCCTACGGTAACCAATACATTTTGGTAGCCGTAGATTATGTTTCCAAGTGGGCTGAAGCAATTCCAACACGGACAAATGATAACCATGTTGTCATTAAGTTTTTAAGAGAAAACATCATCTCTCGCTTCGGAGCCCCCCGTGCGATAATAAGCGATAATGGGAGTCATTTCTGCAATAGGGCTTTTGAAGTTTTGATGCGAAAATACTCTATTACTCACAAATTGTCCACGGCTTATCATCCTCAAACCAACGGGCAAGTTGAAGTCACGAATAGACAAATAAAACTCATTTTGGAGAAAACTGTAGGACAGAACCGTAAGGATTGGTCCATCAAACTCACTGATGCCTTATGGGCATACAGGACCGCTTACAAGACTGTCCTCGGTATGTCTCCATATCGAGTTGTATTTGGAAAACCTTGTCACTTACCTGTTGAATTAGAACACCGAGCTATGTGGGCTTTAAAGCAGCTGAACTTGGATTTGGATAAAGCCGGTATTCTACGGAAGTTGCAGTTATCTGAGCTTGAAGAGCTGAGAAACGAGGTATATGATAATGCTCGGATCACTAAACACAGAACCAAGTTTTTTCACGATAAATCCATTCACCGAAAGATTTTTGTCGTAGGACAAAAGGTTCTGTTGTACAATTCACGACTCCACCTTTTCCCTGATAAATTGAGAACCAGGTGGTCAGGGCCATTCATTGTTCAAAAAGTTTTCTCCCATGGTGCAATTGAGATTCTTGACCCGAATAATGGCAACAAATTCACTGTGAACGGTCAACGTCTTAAGCCATTCTTTACCACTGATCCCGTGTCACACGAAGTTCATGAATTGGGTCTTTGTGACCCAGTTTATTTGTGACAATTCCATCTGTATAGTTTCTCATGCATTTTCCTGAATATCATTTTGGGACCACACTTGTAAATAATTTTCTTTTACATTTTTTGTAAATAATAAATAAATAAAATAAAAATTAGGGATTTTTGTTTCACATTCCTAGGATTTTCTCTTCCCTAGGATTCCTTTCATTTCCAAACTCTTTTGACCTAGGGTTGTAAATATACCTTTGACCTAAGGATAAATTTGGAAATCCCATTTTTACCTACCCCTATAAATACTCTCCTCACCAACTCTTTCTCCCTCAAACGCAGACTCCCTTTCAGATCTGAGAACCTCTCTCAAGAGTCGACCTCTGCCAACTTTCCCCTTCACCAGACTCCTCTATTCTGCCGCAAAAACCCACTTCCAGCCGCAGATCCACCGCACTCCGGCCATCTCTGGCGCCCAGAAAAATTCTGCCTGGCTGACTTCTACTTCCAGTGGCAGATCCAGAGCAACTCTTCCCAATTCTGTCTCGGGTGCCTTCTGCACAACTGTTTTGGATTTCCCCCCACGATCTCCGGGGGTGGTTTGCATTTTCCTATCTCAAATCCTTTGCTTTACATTCCATTAGCATATATGGCATCGAATTTGTATGTGGAAAGGGATTTTTCTATACTTTTGAATGACAGTAGGGGGTATGGGCACATTTTTGTGGATAGAATACATGCTTGGAATTGGTACTCTTTGGTTTATGATATCAATGAGCACGATGCATACTATTGCCCCGATCTTGTCACTACCTTTTACAATTCAATTGATCAAGCATCTGTGAATCATGACACGTACCAATTTGTATCTCACATGCCATTCGGTGATATCTTTGTCACCATCCCACTTATTGCTGAAATCACTAATGTCCCCAGTCATCCCCACCATACCGACCCCTTGCCATTGGTAGATTATATGCCTCTCATGGGGGTCAGTTGTACAATTCAAGACCGTGGGCTCAAAGCCAACACGTCCTTTCGAAATGTTCATTGCATTGGACGCTGGGTCCAACGCAACATTTTTGGGATTGAGCACCAATCTTCCTTTAACAGACCCGTGTTACAAGTAATCCATGATTTAATGACACATAACCACACGGTCTGTTTAAATCGGGCCATCTTCCGTGCCATTCTTGACAATTCCTCCCGCACTCGGGGTGCAAAGCATTCCCATGCTATCTTAATCACACGTCTGTGTAAACAATTTATCTCAGACGCTGTCTTTAATACATTTGACCAAGTGCTTGCTACTGTAGAGAGACCCACAAGCTCATATAATGGTTGCTTGCACGCACTTTGGACACCCATTGCTCAGCCTGAAAATGAACCTGTGGAGCTTGATTCGGAGGAGAGTTTAGAAGAATTGATGAGCCTCAATTTTGGAGGCAGGAACCCCCTACTGATTCACGAGCCTTCATGTCCACTATCTGGAAAGGCATGAAGAAGATTTTCAAGGGGCAGGTCCGGCTTAGGAAGAGGGTAGAGGAGCAATCCTCTCGGCTACGTAGTATGGAGGCTGCGTTGAGAAGATCACAATCGGCTGGACCTAGCTCCACCGCGGGTCCTAAACGACAGAGGGAGTAGTTTTGTCCTTTACCTCTTTCATGCATCATTTCATATTGCATGCATTGGGGACAATGCATGAGATAGGTATAGGGGGGTAGATACTAACATAGGATTTTTTTTTTTTAGGCCTTTTACTTTTTAGGATTTTCACTTTCTTTTTAGGTTTCACTTTTTCTTTTAGATTTTACCTTTCTTTATAGATTTTCCACTTTCTTTTAGATTTTACCTTTCTTTTAGAAAAATTAAAATAAAAAATAAAAAAAAATAGAAATTCTTTGATCCATGTTTAAAGAATCAAACTTGAAATTTAGGGATTAAGGAAGCTCTAAATTAAGATTTTTAATTATAAGTTGAAAAGAGGAGTTTTGTTAGATTTTTAGGTTAAGTAATAAAGGATTAGAAAAATTACTAGATTTTAATTCTTTCTTTAGATATAAACATTTAACATATTGAAGGATTAATCAAAGACTTTGTGATTTTATTTACACATATATGTAATAAAAAAAAGAAAAATTAAAAAAAAAAGATGTACATAAATAAATAATAAATACTTAGCCACTGACTAAGCTGGTTAGCCGTGCCTCAAGAAGCATTGCCAATCACGCCTAAAGGTGGTTAAGTCCTTAAATTCCTTCGTGGCCTTTTTTACTCGAGACCTTAAACCTGAGGGATGTTTTCTCATCTGGTGCCCTAAGACCATCTGGTTTGGGAGTCATCGGTTAAAGGCTCGATACAAGGGTAAACTAGAAAGCCTAAGGATGCTAAGGAAATGTAAATAAATAAACATAAATAAAAAATATATATTATATATATTAGTAAATAAATAAACTTAGTCTAAGAAAGATCCTTCATATTTATAGATGTATATATCCTAGGATTGATGCAAAATTCGGTTTTTGATCTTTTCCCTAAAATCTTAACCTAAGCTGAAAACAAAACTCCGAATAGACACTTATAAGAAGAATGAAAAGTTTAGAGTAACCTGAAACCTAAAGATCAAGTTAGAATCTTTAAAACATGGATCAAAAATTTCCCTAACCCTTTTATTTTTCTTTATGGATTTTATGGGTGCAATCCACTGAAAACCCTCAGGAGACAACACTCCTCCTCTAGGGTAACCTAGAGGTTTAACGGCTTGTTGCACGTGCTCAGTGCAATCGTGTCACCTACGAAAGTGGTGTAATAAATTAGTTAGGATTTTATTTTTCTTTCTTTTTCTTTCTTTTTGCTCGAGGACGAGCAAAAGCTAGGTATGGGGGTGTGATTGTTATACATATTTGCATATTTTACCACTTTCATACTATGCATATTGTAAATAAAATGTGATTTTTAACCCCTTTTCTCTCTATTTTTACAGGTCCACAACTTAAAAGAGAAAAAGCCCATTAATCACTTTAATTAGCAATAATTAAAGTGATTAAATCTATAAGCCCAAAAAAAAAAGCCCAAGATTTGAATTTGGATTCAGTTGAGATCCGCGCGCCAATTGGATCTTCCAGAAGGCCACGTGGATAACCACCTAACAACCAAATCACAACAGAAAATCTGGGCTCAACGGCCCAGATTTTGCCGCCAAAACTGGGATATTCCCGCGTATCTGCGGCGGTTTGGAGGCAGTTGGAGCCCGGATTTTGCGCCAACGGCCAGGGCTCTAGATCCTTCTCATGAATGGCTATAAATAGAGGACCAGGGTCTGTGTGTGAGAGCAGAGAAGAGAGAGAAGAAAATAGGGGAAATTCTTGTATTTTGTTTTCTCCTAGGTTTTTAGTCTTCATCTTCTTCCTCCTAGAGATTTTGACAAAGTGAGAGAGAGAGTGCTGTTTGAAAGCTTGTATCAAGAAAGTGACATTCTTGTAGGTAAGGATTTCACAAGAGCTCCATTCATCTCTTTGCAACCTCTAGTATGCTTTACTTTACTTTGCTTTAAATTCTTATTTTCATTCTAGTGTTATTTCATTTGCTTTAGTTCTAATTGCTTTACATCATGAATAGTTGCTTTGTTTCTAGTATAATGGATAGCTAAATCTCTATTGCATGGCTAGCTAAGAACTTACCTAGCTAACTTCTATCTCTTTGGATGATGCTTGTCTTTATACTTGCATTGTGATATTTCTTTTACTTACCAAGGAAGAAGAGTTTCTTTCCCTTGGCAATTGTTTGTTCATACTCCATATGACTCATGTGTGCCTCATTTAGAGCCTTGTCTAGAACAAGTGCCTTTGATGGAACATGGAGATGGATCACTTATATATGCAACTTGTAAGAACAACTTCTCTACTTCAAGCTAATTTGTTGTTATGTCTTGAATGTTTGAATAAATGTTGATTCTTCGAACTTAGCATCTTTGAGTACCAATCCTAAAGTTCATCATTGAACATCTATCTAGAGAGCCAATGAATTCATATGAAGCTTCAAGGTAAGAACAAGAGAACACTCATCTTCATAACGGTAAAACACTTGAACAAACAAGCAAGATATCCTTATTGTCAATGAATCAACATGAGGCAATCAAGCATCACCATTGAGTTTAGCAAGTTAGTAATGAGGTAAAGTTAGCTAGCCATGTACTTTCTCATCTAAAGTTTTCTAACACTTTCTTTACTAGCTTTTCTTTCTTTGCAACACACTTCACCCAAGTTCTTTTGATTTCTTTTTCCATAATGCACAAATCCATCACTTCTTTTCATGTTGCTTCTTGCATTTGTGTAAATACATAGAAGACATTTCGTTTTTCATTTCTTCACTCCATACCGTAACGCTTCTATCGCTAGCTCTCCCGGAGAATCGACCCGGTATAGCCATTGCTATAGCGGAGATTGGAAAGGGTATATTGATCTTTGAATACATTTGTGGAGTAAACGAGCATAAAGGTTAACTCTAAACCTTTCTTCTTTAATTGAATACTTGTGTAATAACTCTACATTACTCTTTCCCAATCACCTGGCAGGCAGCAATAAGGGACAGAAAACTTGAATTTTTAATATCTTATAAAATCCCATAAAAACTCTAAAAATCCACAAAAATAAGTTCAATATAATACATTAAAATACAGACTTGTGTGAAAAATTTCAACACAAATTTCAAACTTTTTGAACCATTTTTGTGTTATGGAAATATTACTGAAAATCAAAATCCGTATTTTTTCAAACTTGGATTTTTCAAATGAAAATTCGTTTTGTCCAAAACTCATCCAAATACAAAAACATAATATAGAAATAACTTTTAGGCATATAGTATATGGATATAATCTAATATACATATAAAGATATATCATAGTTTTTGACAATAATTCCAAAAACAAATTTTGTTAAAACACAGAACCTAAATATATGAATAGGTATGTCAAACTAAGTTTATTGAAGCTATGAAGTATACATGTATATAGAATGAATCTAATATACATAAAACCATGTAAACTTGTTTTGAATCTATCTATTCATGAAAATCAAGATCGGTTAAATCAAAAACCAAAAACCGATAAACATGAGACTAGAAACACGTGTGTGTGTTGTGAACTTGAGCATATTATACTATCTAATTTTTACACATGGATCTAAAATATAAACTAAACTAGGTACCGAAGTCTTCTTAACGAACTCCGTCTTCAAGCCGACTTGATCCAAACCGTGATCCACCGAGCTTGACTCCAACGAGTGCTATATATGATCTTGATGCTCGGGCTCTTGAATCATCATGTGAAAAGCTCCAAAACTCCTTCGTTGAAGCTAATCACCTACTAATATTGGTTAAGAATCTGAAATTAAACATCACAAGATTATTAGTAAACATTACTATATGAGTTAATCATCATCAAAACTAGAGTGGAAGGCCTCTAGGCCAACAGGAAGTCTATAGATCTTATCTCTATGACGTAGCATCCTAAAGTATCCGAGTTTGCATCTGCATTCGCATTGCATATTCATGATTTACATAAAGAAACCAGCAAGAAAATTCAAGAAGTAATGACCATTATGTCACATGCTGATTTGCACTAAAGGTATCTTGAATTTAATGAGGGTGATTATGTAATGATGCAGATTCGACTAGAGCAATTCCCACAAGGAACTGTTAAGGAATTGAATGCTCATAGCGCTGGCGTTTATAAAATTATCAATAAAATTAATTCAAATACCTATGTAATTGACTTACTTTCAAAATTTGAGATTAGTTCGATATTTAATATTTCAGACTTAGTAACTTATAAATGTCCTTCTTTTAATTGTGATAATCCACTTGTGAATCTTGATGAGGCTCCCCCCGATCCTTTATTTGACCCCCACTTGTCACTACCACCTACTACAATTGTCCCATTAACAATAGAATATACTGATAGCACAAAGGATGACTAGATCAACTACATCCAAGATGGTAGTTGCAATATGTAGTGCATTGAAAAGGTCGTCCAGGATCTGATGATATATGGATTACTCAAGAAAGTCTGCAACGGTTGGCCCTACTATAAGAGCCATCTAGAGCCATACTCAACAGCATCGAATTCTTCTCAACTCGGGAGAGTTGATGAGGATATCATACCGACATTTTTCTGCATGTATCAGCGCCATCATCATCGTGTCACAATGGCCTACCTTTGCTTCTAGTTTTGAGTCACGACTAGTTGTGGCTTTCCTCAATTTTTTTTGACGATTATTTAGTCCATGTGTCGTAGTTGTCTCTAGTTTTCATTTGAGTTCATTTGGACTCCATTTGAGTCGTTATTTGGAGTCTTGGTTGAGTCTAGTTGGTTATATCTTACTTTAAACTTGTATGGATTTTTGAATTTCTATTGTTTAGTTTCACATCGAGTATGATGAGAAACTTCTCTTTGTAGTAGTCTATTTAAAGAGACTCGATTCAATGAATAAAGTGAAAAATGATTGATTAAAAAAATTGATATTGGTATTGATTTGATCTCATTTTGATTAAGTCAACTGGGGGTGAAGCCAAGGACCATGTTGCGATCCGAGTTCATATCCTTAATTTAAGTGTTTCAGTTTTGATCCCACATCATAGAGTCAATTGTGATGACATACCGTTGGGCACCTTTTGTCCCCGTGACAGTGGACAGTTCTATGCTTACCGTTCTACTGCTGCTATCAAAATATAGACTGAGAAATGTCCCTGTAATTGAACCAAGCAAGCCTGACATGAAGAATTTTATTACTGCGTCAGCAGTTGTACAAAGTGTCATGCAATGTAAGGTAAGTGAGTGGTTTGATTGCATTGACTCTCGCCATACTCGCAGATTTTTGGTATTCCTTTCATGTCCAATGATAAGGTGATACATCTTTAATTGCAAAAAGACTTATATTTCTTATTCATCTCTTTATTACTCGTATGTCTCTAAATATAAGCTTGAGAAGAAGCTGAATGCGCAATGGTCTTTCATGACTTTCTAAGTTTTATATATTATTGAATTTTCTTAAAACTATGAGATGATTCTGACCATGTATTTTTCTTACGAAGTGTAAAGTTTTCCGGCTATTTTATGAGTTGTATGAAATCACATAGAGGGGGGGTGAATAGGTGATAATGCTAATCTAATGAAATAAATGCGGAATTTAAAATTAATTACAACAACACTTAATACAACCAACGAGTGTAGCCGAATTCCCAGTGAAGGGCTCTGGACTAACTCCTCTTGATTCCTCTGAATAAGAGTTGAGGCTCTATGTAAAGCTCTCGTGGTTAAGTATAAGTGAGGCACACAAATACACAAGCATGTATATGATATAGCAATATGAAACAATGCACAAAGTAAAGAGAGAGAAAGTAAGAGTCAATGGATCAAGCGCAAACAACAAGATTTGTTTCGAGGTTTGAGCACCCAACTCTACATCCCCGCCTTCACCCAGAAGGATTTCGAATCCACTAGCTTGTCCACACAGGACTCCCACATAGGGAACCTCCACCGAGGATTTGGGGCAATACAATAACTAGGAGTACCCAACTCCTCTCTTTACAACCACAACCTCTCACTAGAGGCTAAACACTAAGCCAACAAAACTATCACCTCACAACTTGAGGGATAAGCACAAAGCTAAATAAGGATCACCTCACAACTTGAGGGATACAACCCAATTGCACAACCTCCTCAATACTATGAGGGAAAGGCACAAAGCCAAGCAATAATTAGGGTCTACAACTTGGTGATCAAAAGATCACAAACCAATCTGTTTTTCTCACAAACACAAAGATCCTATAAATAGGATAGAATGAAGCTCAAGTGTGTGAAAAACTAAAGGAATGGAAAACAAATACTCAAAGAAAATCCTTGGGAAAAACTGAAATCAAGATAAAGAAGTTGAATCAAAAACACTTTTCTTTAATTTTTCCAAACCCTAGAAAAACACCAAATAGATTGTAAATATTTGAGCCCAAAAACTTCTTTTTGATTGTTGTAAAAATACTGGTAAGATCAGAAATTTTGCTCTCTAAAAACTTGTTAAAAACTATTAAGATAAAACCCAATTTATAGCTTCTTCAAAGAACTAGCCGTTGCAGCCAAATATGGTCAGATTTGACCATCCGGTCGACCGCCCGGTCGACCGGCCAACAGTCTAAATTTGACCGTTAGCGACCGCCGGTCGACCGCCCGGTCGACCGCCCGGTCAACCGCGCCCAGAAGCAGAGAGCAACGGCTCTCTGGCCGGTCGACCGCCCGATCGACCGGAGCAACCCGAGAGTGGGTTGCTTTCAGTCGGTCGATCGGCTCAATGGGCTAACTGCGTGCACGTATCTGTGCACGTCCGGTCGACCGCTTCGGTCGACCGCTACTAGTCCAGTCGACCGCACGGTCGACCGCCAGAGCCTGGCAGTTCAGTTTAAGGGATTGAAAACTTAAGTTTTTATTATCCAATTAAATCCCATAAAATCTCCAAAAATCCACAAAAATAGTTTTAGCATAATACAATGACATACAAACTTGTGTGAAAAATTTCAACACAAATTTTAAATTTTTTGAACCATTTTTGTGTTATGGAAATTTTGCCGAAAACCAAAAACCGTATTTTCTAAAACTTAAATTTTTCAAATGAAAATTCGTTTTGTCCAAAACTCATTCAAATACAAAAACATGATATTTAAACAACTTTAAGCATGTTGTATATGGATATAATCTAATATATACTAAAGATATATATATATATATATATATATATATATATATATATATATATATATATCATTATTTTTGACAATAGATCTGAAAATATGTTTTGTTCCAAATACATGAATAGGTATATCAATGTAAGTTTGTTTAAATAGTTGAAGCATAGATGTATATATAGAACATATCTAATATATATTTAAACCATGTAAACTTGTATTGATACTTAGCTATTCATAAAAATCAAGATCGGTTAAACCAAAAACCGAAAACCGAATCCAAAACATGAAACGTGTGTGTTGTGAACTTGAGCATATCACACTATTCTAATCTTTACAAATGGATCTAAACACAAAACTAAACTAGGTACCGAAGTCTTCTTGATGAACACGTCTTCAAGCCGACTCGATCCAAACTCGAACCAAACCGTGATTCACCGAGCTTGACTCCAATGAGTGCTATATATGATCTTGTCGCTCGGGCTCTTGAATCACCATGTAAATAGCTCCAAAACACCTTTGTTGAAGCTAGTCACGTACTAACATCTTGATTAGAGATCTGAAACTAAAATCACAAGATTATTAGTACACATAACTACATGAGTTAATCATCATCAAAACTAGAGTGGAAGGCCTCTGAGCCAACAATCTCCCCCTTTTTGATGATGACAAAACTCATGGAGTTATATATGCATTGATTAAAGTTAAGCTTCAAAGAAGCTCCCCTTAACTCATGCATAGGAATAAATAATAAATATATGCAATGAATATCAAACATGAAAATGCATAGACATGCATAAACAAGATACCAAATACAAAAACATGCTCTTGATACCAAACATGAAATGCATCATGCATAAAACGTGCTCTTGATACCAATAAAAATATGCTCTTAAATAATGCTCTTGATACCAATTAAAACAAGCTAACTAAACTATTTTCTTAAAACAAACACTCTTAATACCAATACTGATATCAATATAAAAACATGCATAGTCATATAAACTCAAATAATCAATATAAAAACATGCATAGTCATAGAAACATGCATATAAACTCAACTAATTCTCCCCCTTTTCGTCAATCATCAACAAAGGGGTCCAAATAAATAGTCCAACATGATATCAATTAAAACATAACAATATAAGTGAACCATGATTGAAAGATAATCAATATAAAAATTATTGTCATCAATGATACCAATTGAAAGAAATAAATCAATAGTACCAATTGAAAGTAAGCAAAATCTTGATACCAATTTTACCAATTGAAAGTATTTTTCCTTTTAAACATATGATATCAAATTTAAAAAACAATATTCATTTTTCAATCACATTTTTCATCATAAAGTAGGGGAATGGAAATCAAAGGTAAACAAAATGCCAATTGAAAGATAAAATACGAATTTTCTCCCCCTTTATGAAATACCAAATAAAACAATGCATAAGCTTGTATAAGTACCAATTGAAAACATAATCAATTGAAATATGATAGTCATTAAAACTCAAGCTTAGCAAAACTAAAATTTGTGCTCAAAAATTATAGAGATATAATAAGCACAAATAAAACACATATGAGTATACAAAAAGATGTCAATATTGATATTAATTGAAAAGATCCAATGTTACCAATTGAAACAATAATAAGATCGAGTGTATACCTCATATAACCTACCACCCATTTCATGCTCAAGTTTAAAATGATTTTCACTATAAAGCATACATGTGCATGGTCTCCCAACCAACCGCCCTTTAGGGTAGGGGTTTTCAAAATAGGTTTGAAAATATTGAATGTTTGAAAAACTCTACCAAAACGAAGAATATCGAAACTAGTTAAATGAAAAAAACTTGTAAACTAGTACGAAATCCTTCAAGTAAGGAATAAAATAAAAATATTTCATGAAACATGAAATTTACATGATAGCCAACACTCAAAGACAATGAAGCATGAATATGACTTATGAAAACAAGCATGAGTATACAAGAAATGTAAGTGTTCAAATAAAATGTGAAGAACATAATCATGAAAGGTAGGCAATAAGCTCATTATTCCTTAAAACATGAAATTCATCAAAACTAAATTTTCATTAAAAAAAATATATACTTCAAGGCATATGTATGTCTTATACAAACTAAAGTATACATACATATCCAAATATAAACGAGTCCACAAATGTATTTGCATGAAGGCACGTGGCTCAAAGGATGTAAATGCATAATCAATAGTTTGGACAAGATGGACATATACATGAAGTTAAACATATGAATCATAAAACATGTCAAAAATGGGGAATACAAGTTAAAATGCATGAATCATCAAAACTAGACTATACTAACACATCTAATTGGTACAAATAAGTGTTCAAGCACAAAAATATAATGATCTATTTGTGGCCCACTATATGTACAAGTATATATCCTAGTCTTAATGAAAACTAACATTTAAATATATATTCAAAATTTGAAGCATAAAACGAGACATAAATCAACATGATAATCATAAAAATGATCATTATATAAATCCACATGCTATTAGAACTATGATATACATAATAGCTAAACAATGGTGAGAACACAACATATGGGTCCATATAAATATGGGTGATCTCAAAAGCTATACATGCATGTCAATGATCTAAGAATCATGGCATTTAACATAATAAACTATAAATATTAAAACATGAAGCATCAAAACAAAACAAAAATCATAAACATACATATGGTCATTATGTATATGCATGTGCAATATATCTAGGACATACATATTAGTTAAAAACAAAGTGAGAACACATAGATATAAATCCATATTAAACATGGGTGTCTCAAATAACTAAACATGTATATCACTAATCTAAGACATATGGCATAATCATAATAATCAATAAAACAAGACATGCTATAAATTGATGAACATGAAAAGCATGCAAATATAAATGGGAGTTAGAGATCGATACCAAAACTGATGAAGGCACCTCTCTAGTTCTCCAAACCAAGGTGGTCTTCCCACCAAACTTCCCTTGAAAGTGATGCATCCAAATAATCCTCATGAAGCACGGAACGCATCCACCTCAAGGTACCGCAACTCTCACGTTTGCGAGAGCCCACACCTACATCAAACATAATAGGGGTGGTCTTTGGTACCCATATCCTTTTGAGTCCATGGGGGTTAGTACCTTTCCTAACCCAAACAAATTTAGTTGCTAAATTTGAATCATGTAAACGATCATAGCAAAATTTAGCAAGGTGGCCCTTACGTCCACAATGTGTACAAGTGTACACATGAGCATACATGTGATGGGTGTGATCGTGAGGAGCATGTGTATGCTGTGTATGGTGTGCATGCATAATATGAACTTGTTTCTTTCGAAACAAAGATTCCAACCGTGTATGATTCATGGCATAATGGCTCAAAGTGGAGCCCAAACAATCCACTTTTCTTCAAATCATTTATATCATTTTCAATACTAGAAGATAAAGTGAGCATGCAATAGGTATGCTAGATGACGCTACACTAGCATGACAAACATGTGAATCTATATCATTTTGCAGAGATTTATTTTTATTTAACACTAAATCTAATTCTTTTGAAATAAACTCAATTTCATTTTTCAAAGAATGATTGTCCTTTAAAATAAAATCTATTTTAAAGATAGGACCTCATTGTTTTTCACAACATCATCACAATCATTTTTATTTTTCAAAAATTCATTTTCCTTTATGGCAAGGTCTAGTTGAGATTTAAGTGAGTCACGTTCACTACAAATCTCTTCCTTCTCTTGCAAAATCAAATCAAATTTTGAACACAAATCCTTATATTCTTCTTTTAGTTTAAAATTATTCTTTTTCAAAAGATCATGTTTTTTCAAAAAAATTTCAAACTTTGTAGCAAGTTCCATATTTAAGGTTTGTACTTCTAAACACCCATAGCAATAGGAACTAGTGCTAGCATCTAGTTGAGTTTCTGATTGTACCTCAAGGGAGTCATTCCCTTGGACCATGAGGCAACGCTCGTCGGACTTGTCTCTCCTAGATCTCCTCATCTTATCGATGATCTTTGGTATCTCGGGAGAAATTAAAATGCTCCATACTGCAAAAGCCGAATCATAGTGAGCAAACACATGTAATAAATCTTTATCAAGAGATGCTCTAAGTGCTTTAAGGGCTAATGCATTGGCCTTTTTATGTTTGCTATCATTGGGGTAGGATTCCTTGGTAATGGCTTGATAAACTTTATATCCTAATGCTTTCAAATGACAAACTCATTTGGCCTTCCAAATATCAAATCTATAAATATCAAACATAGGAGGGCTATCCATGAGTGCAAACTATATGTGTGCAAGTGCAAATGCAAATGATAGATTAGCAAACCAAGATCTCACTTCTAGGTGGTTAAACCTAATATCAGGAGCGTAGGCTCTGATACCAATTGAAATCACCTAGAGGGGGGTGAATAGGTGATAATGCTAATCTAATGAACTAAATGCGGAATTTAAAAACTAATTACAACAACACTTAATACAACCAACGAGTGTAGCCAAATTCCCGGTGAAGGGCTCTGGACTAACTCCTCTTGATTCCTCTGAATAAGAGTTGAGGCGCTATGTAAAGCTCTCGTGGCTAAGTATAAGTGAGGCACACAAACACACAAGCATGTATATGATATAGCAATATGAAACAATGCACAAAATAAAGAGAGAAAGTAAGAGTTAATGGATCAATCACAAACAACAAGATTTGTTTCGAGGTTCGAGCACCCAGCTCTACATCCCCGCCTTCACCTAGAAGGATTTCGAATCCACTAGCTTGTCCACATAGGACTCCCACACAGGGAACCTCCACCGAGGATTTGGGGTAATACAATAACTAGGAGTACCCAACTCCTCTCTTTACAACCACAACCTCTCACTAGAGGCTAAGCACCAAGCCAACAAAACTATCACCTCACAACTTGAGGGATAAACACAAAGCTAAAAAAGGATCACCTCACAACTTGAGGGATACAACCCAATTGCACAACCTCCTCAACACTATGAGGGAAAGGCACAAAGCCAAGCAATAATTAGGGTTTACAACTTGGTGATCAAAAGATCACAAATCAATTTCTTTTTCTCACAAACACAAAGATCCTATAGATAGGATAGAATGAAGCTCAAGTGTGTGAAAAACTAAAGGAATGGAAAACAAATACTCAAAGAAAATCCTTGAAAAAAACTGAAATCAAGATAAAGAAGTTGAATCAAAAACACTTTTCCCAAAAATACTTTTCTTTGATTTTCCAAACCCTAGAAAAACACCAAATAGATTGTAAAGATTTGAGCCCAAAAACTTCTTTTTGATTGCTGTAAAAACACTGATAAGATCAGAAATTTTGCTCTCTAAAAACTTGTTAAAAACTATTAAGATAAAACCCAATTTATAGCTTCTTCAAAAAACTAGCCGTTGCAGCCAAATATGGTCAGATTTGACCATCCGGTCGACCGCCCGGTCGACCGGCCAACAGTCTAAATTTGACCGTTAGCGACCGCTGGTTGACCGCCCCCAGAACCAGAGAGCAACGGCTCTCTGGCCGGTCGACCGCCCGGTCGACCGGAGCAACCCGAGAGTGGGTTGCTTTCAGTTGGTCGACCGCTCGGTCGATCGGCTCAATGGGCTGACTGCGTGCACGTATCTGTGCACGTCCGGTCGACCGCTCCGTCGACCGGCTACTGGTCCGGTTGACCGCACGGTCGACCGCCAGAGCCTGACAGTTCAGTTTAAGGGATTGAAAACTTAGGTTTTTTATTATCCAATTAAATCCCATAAAATCTCCAAAAATCTACAACAATAGTTTTAGCATAATACAATGTTATACAAACTTGTGTGAAAAATTTCAACACAAATTTTAAACTTTTTGAACCATTTTTGTGTTATAAAAATTTTGCCGAAAACTAAAAACCGTATTTTCTAAAACTTGAATTTTTCAAATGAAAATTCGTTTTGTCCAAAACTCATCCAAATACAAAAACATGATACTTAAACAACTTTAAGCATGTTGTATATGGATATAATCCAATATACACTAAAGATATATATATATCATTGTTTTTGACAATAGATCTGAAAATATGTTTTGTTCCAAATACATGAATAGGTATATTAATGTAAGTTTGTTTAAATAGATGAAGCATAGATGTATATATAGAACATATCTAATATACATATAACCATGTAAACTTGTATTGATACTTAGCTATTCATAAAAACCAATATCGGTTAAATCGAATCCAAAACATGAAACGTGTGTGTTGTGAACTTGAGCATATCACACTATTCTAATATTTACAAATGGATCTAAATACAAAACTAAACTAGGTACCGAAGTCTTCTTGATGAACACGTCTTCAAGCCGACTCGATCCAAACTCGATCCAAACCGTGATTCACCGAGCTTGACTCCAATGAGTGCTGTATATGATCTTGTCGCTCGGGCTCTTGAATCACCATGTGAATAGCTCCAAAACATCTTTGTTGAAGTTAGTCACCTACTAACATCTTGATTAGAGATCTGAAACTAAAATCACAAGATTATTAGTACACATAACTACATGAGTTAATCATCATCAAAACTAGAGTGGAAGGCCTCTGGGTCAACATTGTAGACATTTGCAATTCCCTAGCTCTTTAGCTTGAATTGTACCTCAGAAATGCATGCAATTTCCTACAAAAAACCTTGTGCTTTCCTCTGTCTTGACTATATGTAGTTCAGGGGAATATTAAATAGTGTTTCCTTGTTCTCATGAGATTTAAACATACTTACTGATTTGGTAGGTCTGATGACCTCCCATGTAGCCTTCTAGTCTTTATTGCGAGTCCTTTCTAATTGCTTGAGTGAGGAATGTGAGGTCAACAATTGGTCATAGAAATCTTGGGCAATTCTTCGTGGATCCTTCTATACTTATCATAGCTCTTTTCATTGCCAATCTCATTTGGAAGGTAATGTCTTGGATAATAATGATGATAGCGAGGATGAGGATGATGAGAGATTAGCTGCGAATAGACTAGAGAAATAAAATGAGGTCTATCAACTTTGACCAATCACAAGATAACTGGTTGAACTTGGTACTCGTTTCTTATAGATTTGGGCCCAGGTCTTTTGAAGACATGCTAGAGATAGCCACAAATGTCAACTAACCGCAATGTAAATCCAGGATGATATTCATACACCCATGTGACATAAATTGCATCTGTATCCTGTAATGTATACAAAAGTGTTGTAATTTTAATTAGCTTCGCCTCTAAAGTCCAAATTAATGACGCTCACATGCCTATAGAAAACTATAGTCATTCTCTCCTTAGTTCCTAAATTTATTTTGATCCCCAACTGGGAATCTTATCTCTAGTAATGCGTGAATATGGTTTTTCATTGTTGGTTACTTGTAGACTTATTAGTGTGAACCGTGAAGTTGTCACCTTGTCATTATTCTTTAATCTATGCGCCGCCTTGACGGTCAAAATGATACATCATTTTCTTTCATTTCTTTTCATTTTGTCTGCCCATTTCAAACTAGAGCATTTT
>JAVJIF010016480.1:0-94573 GCA_038442645.1 Agave tequilana
CCAGTTGAAAACGTGAATGAGACCGAACGAGATGACAAAAGGGAGAAGAAAAGTTGCAGAATCTCCAAAAGCAAAACACAAATCTTTTCACAAAAGATAAAAAACCAAATGACTTAGGCCTGAATAAATAGTAACTTCGTGAAGAAACAGTAGAATTGAAAGTTCAAACAAGTTTCAAACTTGTGAATAAGCAGTGCAAAGTAATAATTAAATTTGATCTATATAAACCCCAGAAACCACAATTGTTGATGAGGGTAAAATTTAAAAAAGCTAGAACGAGACTTACTTTCAAACAGGTCAAAATTTTGGTTAGCAAATCCCAGGTAAGATCTGACGCTTCACGAAACTAAGGAGATGCCCTTAACAGAGATGAGTGGAAGAAAATGATTCATGTAGCCCACTAAAAGAATTTGGTTAAATTATTTTTGGATAAAGGCTTTGTTTGCTGTTGTAGTGAGATGAAGATTAAGGAGAGACATAGAAGCAATATCAACTCAATCAATAATTGAAATTTTCATTCATTCATTTGCTAATGAAATACTTAGTTCTATTAACCTTATTATATGAAGTTTATGAACTCAAAAAGCAAAACAGAGAGGTATTGTCAGCTCAATCAATAACTCCACTTTCATTTATTCAATGATGAAACATTCGGTTATTATATCCTTATATATCGGAACTAAATCAAGATAAGGAGAGATATTCTAATCTTATATAACCAACTAAGAGATTGACATCAATAAGTAGAGATAAATATGAGTTCTAAAATCCTAACAAAAATAAAATATGTGACTTATATGTACTACTAAGTAAAACTAAATCCATATAGTTTCAAGTAGGTTTATATGGGTTTCTAGATCATCTGGAAATTACTTTTCATAGATCTCTCCCTGAAAGGGCCATCCTCGTTGACTCATGAAAGTCTAGCATAAAGAAAGAAGCCAATGAATTTGTGGCTGCAAAAGGGCATATAATTTGATAGAGACTAGGTGGCAATAATGGACTGGAGCACAAATTAATTTAATCAGTTTCTGGATAAGTGATGACAATGAAATTCTCATTGATCTCAAACTTTAGGGGTGTTGTATTTGCGCTCGATTTAGACAGTGACATACTCTCACTCTTGATTCTTATATGTTTGGCAATGTTTGCAATTTCTAATTCAACTTGAGCTTGAATTGGATATGCGAATATTGGAGTGATATGAGACAAACTTTGAGAATAAATTTTAAGGCCTGTTTTGAAACCTTGAACTCCCTCTTTGATATTTTTCAAGACTGTCTTTGAGTTTATTGATTCCCTTTTGGATATTGTCACTTGACTCATTCAATGAACTTTGGCACTCGGCATCACGGCTAGTGTTGGGGAGAAATTACATGATTGAAGCAGAGATCAACTCCAGGATAACATTATATGGTGAAAATGTAGTTGCACAATGAAAAGGATGTTGAAATCAGATGCAAAAATATGGGATAGGTAATAGCATGAATGGTGTGTGGGTGCGCTCATGTGATTGACGAGAAGTTGCTTGTAGACATGTCACCTATTTTCCCTTGCAGGATATTGGAGAGTGCTATAGTATCTCCAAAATTTTCTTTCAAGAGCCATGAAAGATGTCACAATTGGTTTTTGTTGCAAAAGTTGTGCAGACTATAAGCCCTCTCATGTGTTCAAACGTGTGAGAAATTTTCGCTCTAGGTGCCCCCGCACATGTAGCAAGGGAAGGGGAAATCGTGATTGGGACTAGATGAACACGAAACTCGCTCGAGATTAGATGAAGCCATAATGATATGGAAACTCAAGAATAGTGTTATTGGGGTTCATTATGCATGGGGTTAAGCAACACATAGTGCATAAATGGTTTATGTGCCACATACAGATTATGCGATATTAGGAAAAAGTGAGTTTTGTAAATACACACACAAACACACATTTTTGAATGTTTAAGGGGAAATCGTGACTGGGACTAGATGAACACGAAACTCGCTCGTGATTAGATGAACCCATAAAGATTTGGAAACTCAAGAATAGTGTTATTGGGGTTCATTATGCATGGGGTCAAGCAACACATAGTGCATAAATGGTTTATGTCCCACAGACAGATTATGCGATATTAGGAAAAAGTGATTTTTGTAAATACACACACAAACACACATTTTGAATGTTTAAAATGCCTAAAGTATGAGGAAAAGCCCGAAAAATATTATATCAAGTCTCAATTCTTCTTTACATTAAAATTAAAAAGTACAAAAAGAACAACAACAATAATTGTTTGGTGCTACAAATTAGAGATGGCCTATGGCCCCTATGGCAGCAAGCTAGCAGCAAGAAAAAGTTGCAAGTTGTGGCATGCTGGCCTTTGTTGTCGTAGACAGGCAGAAAAGAAAAAAAAAATGTTACCTTGTTTTCGCTGTGCTGTCACAGTAGTGTCTATTGTTGACTGGGGGTTTGCAGCAAGAAAAGGGAGACAGAGGTAGGAACTTGTAACGATAGAGAGGGAGAGGACATATAGAGGTTAATTTTGAAGGAGAAACAAGTGCCTTCTTATTTGCAGGAGCTGCTAAGGGCTTATTTGTTTGCAGTCACCCACAAATGTGACTTCTGACCATATCAGGATCCCCAACTGCATTTTTTAGTTTGGATTCGGGAATACAGTGTTTGGTTGCACTGTTTTTGGCCCAGGAATCCAATATTCATATTTGGGCCTGTTTGTTTGCCATCGAAAGTGAAGCTTGGGATTTTTGTTTGAATTCCGAAATCAAACCCATCTTTTTGTTTGTTTACAACCCTGATTCAAGCCTTTGTTTTGGATTTTGAACACCCTGGTGAGCATAGAAGAGCTGTTACCATACTAAGAAACACATACAAAGTATTTAAGATTGCAAATTATAGGGGTATGCTCACCTATTCACTGGCCACACATTAATACCCAACTAGCCTTTGGTTTTTAAACTTTGATTCCCAACGGCTAGGGGGTGCTTAGCAATAAACACTCAAAAACAGAAAATCATGACCAAAACTGAAAACCTTTGAATTGCAAACTTTTAATTACATTGAAAACTTCCCAATTTGGTTATATATAACTGTTGTTGCAGGTCACAATCTGAATAAAAAGAAATTACAAGAGAGTTTTTGTGAGGGATAGAAGCCCCCAAAATGTCATCTTCTTTTTCAAGCACAAGTCTTATCGGCATCCGCCTTAATAGAGCGCCGTCTTGCAAGTGTAGACTCTTGTTGGCAGTTCATCAAGTGTCAGAAGGGAACAATGTGAAACCCTTATCGGGATATCCCTACTATGACACTCCAAGCAACTGCAAAACACTTCTTATTTGTAGACGACAAAGGAAGCGAGGAACCAAGATCAAGAGAAGCACACAACAATAAAGATGAAGTATAAAAGCTCCAACTGCATGTTGTAAGGTACAACTGGAGACAACAAAGTTTCACTCCATTGTAGTCATGGTCATTTGTGCTTTGATTTTTGCTCTCACTATGAAACTCTTGTCTATGTATTCTAGCGTACTTGCCATTTGACCTGCTTAATAAAGTTCTCTATGTTTGATAATCAAGCAAAGGCTCATATTTGGCACATTTCATAAATTCGTGGAGAGAGCTGCAAAAGGTTGCCTCATCATTCTCATCAATAAATATTTTTATGAACCATTGTTTATCATCACTGCCTAATAAGATGGATTTTGAGAAGAGTTCTATTGCCTTTGCTTTATTATCAAACACGGAAAACCGCATTAAACAGGACAGTGCAAGTACATTGGATTACATAGATAATAGCTTCACAGTGAGAGCAAAACTCAAAGCACAAGGCACCATGAGGGGATTGGAGCTTTGTTGCTTGTAGTTGTGTCCTTGCAACCGATAGTTGGAGCTTTCTTACTTCATCTTTGCTCCGGATCTCGTATCTTTGCTCTTTCGCCGTCTACAAATAAGAACTGCACATAGTAGTTTAGAGTGCCGTAATTGGGACATCCCCAAAAGAGTCTCACATTGTTCTCTTCAAACTTGGTTCAACGCATTGACACCGGGAGTAAGCAGTTGCAAGATGATACTCTATTACGTCAAGGTGCTGAGAAGACTTGTGCTTGAAAAGGAAGTAAGACAATGTTTTGCTGGCTTCTGCCCCTCACCAAAACTCTCTTGTAATGTTTTTTTCGATTCAGATTTGTAAAGTTCCTGCTATTACAATTATTTATTACTAGGGTGTAAGATGAGCCGATCTCAAGCGAGCTGGCTTTGTTCGAGTACGGCTCGAAATTTATTTCAACCTCGGCTTGAGTTTGGCTTGTTTATATTTCGAGCTTTAGTGGAAGCTAAAGGTCAGCTTGATTTGAATTTTGAATGTTCAAGTTCGGCTCATGAAAGCTCGAAAATATTATAAAGAATCAAAATCAGTCGTTTTATTAGTGTCAATTTGATTCAACTTGATACTAGCTACTAAGAACACTATCTCATTTCTATTCCTGTTATTAATAATCATGTTTGCCATTGACATGTACACCTAAAAAAACATATACTTTTAAATTCTCACAACCCTTTTTATAATATGAGACACATGTGTGTACATATACATATCAATGTTTAAAATAACGATAACGTAACAATAATATTTTTTCTCTGTTATGTTAACATATGTTTAATGTAACGCATAACGTATGTTACACGATTTAATATTTATTTAATAAAAAATAAATATAAATAATATACTATATTTAACAATTTTTATAAATAGAAAAATAATTTTAAAAAAATATAAAAATAATATCAAAACAATATGTAACATATTTATCAAGTCACACAATTTTAGTAAGCATCGAGGAACTAAGGTGTTCCGATATCGTGCGGTTCCTAGTAAATTGAAGAGAGATCGTTGATGAGTTTCTCGTCAATTGTAGAGTCATGCAGTTCTTCGATTTTTAGATCGTTACGATGGCGAGTTCTCGTCAATTGAAGAGAAATCAAAGAAAA
This sequence comes from Agave tequilana, assembly GCA_038442645.1. Classification (NCBI taxonomy): domain Eukaryota; kingdom Viridiplantae; phylum Streptophyta; class Magnoliopsida; order Asparagales; family Asparagaceae; genus Agave; species Agave tequilana. The sequence goes on from JAVJIF010016480.1 coordinate 4,981, forward strand.
AAAAGAACTTGGGTGCTTCGATGCTCGTCGATGAGAGAGATGCAATTGAAGAGGAACTGTAGAGAGAAGAGGAACCGCACGAGAGAGTCGCCATCACCGTCGATTGCAGAGAGAGGAGGAACTGGGTGCTTCCATGCTTCACTCGTCATGCCAATTTAGGGTTTCATGTCGATTTGGTCTGGAGAGAGAACTCGCTTTGCTGTTTTTTATTTAACAACCCTTGTATATAACGTGAGCTACGAATATTACATTATTTTCGCAATGTAACGTTCGTAACGTTCCAAAAAATGCTCGTCACTTGAAACTGTGTTTTTTGCGAATATTATATAACTGCCGGGTGCTATACGTTATATAATGGGTTATAACAAGTTACATAATAGATTTTTTAATACATTGATACAGATATATTAAGTTTATTTGAATTGAACTTGAGCGAGCATGACTAGTTTGAGTTCGGCTCGTTTATAAATTCGAGCTCAATTTTGAGCTCGAGTTCGGCTCGTTTATTAGTCGAGTGAGCCATAAATGAGTAAATATCGAGTCGGACCCCTGTACTGTTCGCGAGTGGCTCATTCGTCTGATACCCTATTTTTAACCAAATTTAGAAACTTTGATGTAATTAAAAGTTTGCAATTTAAAGGGTTTTAATTTTGGCTATGATTTTTGTTTCTGGTGTTTTTTGCTGTGCATGCACTAGGCATTGGGATTCAAGTTTAAATACAAAATGACTACATGCGAATTAATGGGCGGCTGGCGAACAGGTGAAAATACTGTTATGTTTTGCAATCTTAAATTGTTTTGTATCTGTTTCTTCTTCGTATGGTGACAACTCTCGTATGCTCACCAAGGTAGTCAAAAGCCAAAACAAAAGTTGGAATCTAGGTCACGAACAAACAAAATTGGGGTTGATTTTGGATTCAACAAAATTTCAAGTCTTCATGTTCAGTGGCAAACAAACAGGCCCAAGTATGTATCTTGGATTCTTGGGCTAGAAACAATGCAAACAAACACTATATTCTTGAATCCAAACTCAAAAACCACTTGGGAATTCTCACATGGTCAGAAATCTCATTTTTGGGTGATTGCAAACAAACAGCCCCAAAGCTCTGATTTTAGAATACAAAAAAATAGTGACATTTGCTGATGTTTTGATAATTAGGAATCCAAGCCCAACTGCCAAAACAAACAATGAATTTCCTAATCCAGGCCCAAAATCAAGCCATGTAAGGGCAAAAAGTCAGGAATCCAATGGAATACTCTGAAACAAACACACCCTAAGCCATTGTCATCTAGTCGCCGCCACGTCATTGTTAGTCTCCTCATTTCGCCTCGTCCGTGAACCTTTGCTGATGATTCAACAAGCTCTAGGAACAAAGCGAGAGGAGAGAAGAGGCTGGAGGGGGGAAAGTTAATTGATCGGGTTATAGTTTTGATTTGGGTTTGCAAGTCGGATCCATCAACCAAATGGAAGAATAGGAAGTGTAAAAACATAAATCATGTTCTCTTGATTACGTATCAAATGTTGTAAATCAGGATTGCATGATCCTCAATATCATTGATTAATTTCAAAAAAATGATGACATCTTTTGGATCCAAGGGCGTATCACATTTGGACAACGTCATCTGTATTTTCTTTGGTTCATGAAGTCATATTTCCTTGTTACGAGAAGATAAAATCATCTAGTCAAGGGCAGAGCCAGGCAGTGGCCAAGAGGAAACCCCCCCAACCCAACCCTGACCCAAAAAAAAAACCCCACTCTTGCAAACAAAAAAGAAGAAATAGAAAAAAGAAAAAGAAAACTGCAAACAACCTGGTGATGCCAGCCCTTCAGAAATCATATTACTGTTATTTAATTTCTAACAGCATGATCTGCACAATCCATCATGTGCCCTCAGCCTTCTCTAGAGGCAGACAATCTTTCTGTGAGTTGGTTATTGTTTCTTCGTATCTTTTTTGGCCATCAGATCTGAGTTATTCATATTGTTTACTTTGATAAGAAGCATTACAGAACATACTTTAAATGCACAGTCCATTTTCATTGTACTCATTTCATTACAAGTAATAAATCTTCTCATCAATGGGAGTAGATTCTAAAAACATGAGAGGAAATATAAGCTAGTGTAGAAAATAGTTGCCGCATTGTGGAAATAGATATTAATAGCATCCTTGTGGTTACAAATAACTTATCATTTATCAAATATGGCACCCCATTAGTCCGTTTTGCTTCTGTAATTAAAGGGTTGATCATGAAACTCTAAAATTGTTCAACCCCATCTACATATGAGTTTTTAATGTAGGGAGAGAGGAGATAGAGGAGATGGAAGAAGGTAGCACAGAGATCGGTAAAAGAAACGACGCGTGTAGCAGGCCTGAGAAGACCTCGGTCGACCGCCCAGTCGACCGGAGGAGGGACTGGTCGACTGGGCTGTCGATCGGTGTGCTCGACGTGCACAGGATTAACCCAGTCGACCGCCCGGTCGACCGACTGAAAGCAGGCTGCTCTCGGTTGGGTCCGGTCGACCGTGGACATGGGTCGGTCGACCGGCCGATCGACCGACAGACGTGTTTTGGCTTTCCTTTCTAGATTCAGATTCTTTTTCTGTTTGGGATCGAATTCAATCGGGGTTTTCTAATACCCTGCGACTCTGTGGCTATAAATAAGGGCTAGAGCCCTCATGTATTGTATCCCTGAAAGTTCCCTCATGTATCTCTCTGTATTATTTTGTTTTGATTGTTGAATCAATAAATCTCTCTCTCCCTTGCCCCGAGAACGTAGGCACTTTGCCGAACCTCGTTAAATACTGTGTTGATTGCTTTTCTCTATTGTTCTCTGTTCTTGTGCGTGTTGGGTACATCTCCGGCTGCATCATTCTCCGCCTGGTTGGTGGATTCCTCAGAGAGATTGTTATCCTGCGCACAACAATTGGTATCAGAGTCATGCCTCGAAAGGTTGTTGCCAAGGGTGCACGCGCAACAAGTGGTATCAGAGCATCCCAGGTTCGTTGTGGGATCATCTGGTGATTCCAAGGGCATCAGTTGCTGTTTGGCGGAGATCGTGTGTCGATCTCGAAACGACGTTGGGACTGTTTGTGGGATCGTGTGTCGATCTCAAAATAACGTGTGGATTGCTCGAGGAATCAATTCGAAGGAGTAGATAATTTTGGAAACTCTTCGAGAGTTTTGCGTGGAGGTAAAGATCATGTCTTTATCTAGTTTGTTTTATCTAACTCCATTTGTTTCCGCATTGCTTTGAGGAATCAGTTGAGAAGATGGCTAGAGAAAGTACATCAAATCCACATCCGTTGAGGATTGATGTGGTGAAATTCGACGGCAAGAACAACTTCAGTATGTGGAGGTGTGAGGTGATAGATGCGCTGACAGCATCAAACCTCGAAGACACTCTACTGTTGGAGAAGAAGCGCGCATCAACAGCTGAAGAAGATTGGGACAAGATGAACCGTATGGCGTATGGCTTGATCAGTCTTTGACACAAGACATCAAGTATCATGTGTTGTATGAAACATCTGCGAGGCAGCTGCGGGAGATCCTGAAAAAGTATCTGACGAAAAGCGTCCAATCGCGGTTGCAGTTGAAGAGTAAGCTTTATCGTTTTCAGATGCAGAGAGGATGCTCCATCAACGAACACATGAATAGCTACACAAAGCTTCTTATAAATCTAGTTAATGTAGATGTGGAGATTGATGAAGAAGATAACGCGGTAATTCTGTTGAATTCTCTTCCTCAAAAAGAGTATGAGACCTTTACTCTTATATTGATCAATGAAAGAAAATCTCTTAGCTACAGTGAGGTGTCTGCTGCTCTTGTGAGTTATGAAGTAAGGAGACATGAGACTGTCTTCTTCTGGGAGCACAACAGCAGAGACATTGGCAGTAAGAGACAGAAGTTCCAATAGGAAGGAAGAGATGATTAGGGAAGATCGAAGTCCAGATCAGGCTTCAGAGATCTGAAGAGAAATCAGTGCGCCTTGTGTAAAGAGGTAGGGCACTGAAAGGTTGATTGTCCGAAGGCCAAAGGTAAGAAGGAGCTGATGACCGAGGCAAATCTCGCGAAGGTGGTCAGTACTCAAGCCAGTACATCACAGGCGGATGGATCAGATTCAGACTCATCGGTATTCTCTCTCTCAGTTACTACTACTATTGGTTACTCAGATAATTCTGAGGGGATCTTAGATACCGGAGCTACCTATCATGTGTGTCCGAACAGGGCCTGATTTTCTAGCTTTGAGAAGCTAGATGGATGCTTCACAATCATGGGTGATGATCATCCGTGTAATGTGGAAGGGATAGGTACAGTCCGTATCAAGATGTTTGATGGGATAGTACGAGAATTGAAGGAGGTGAGGTATGTACCTCAACTCAAAAGGAATCTTATCTCTGTTGGCACTTTGGAAGCGTTGGGCCTTTTGGTATCTATACGAGATGGTGTTCTCAAGATGACCAAAGGTTCAATGGTGGTGATGAAGGGCATCCGCTGGAACAACCTCTACTACCTGAAGGGTAGTACAATTATAGGTCAGGTGGAGACTTCTGTTCTTCAGATGGTTGCACAGAGGTTTGGCAGATGAAGGTCAGACATGGAGGTGAAAAGTCTTTACAAGCTCCTGCAAAGAAGGGATCGTTAGAAGGTACTGCTACTTGCAACTTAGTGGGTGAACACAGCGTTTTGGACAAGAAGAAGGTAAAATTCAACACTAGTACTCACCGCTCAGAAAGTCTTCTTGATTGTGTTCACGTAAGCGTTTGGGGACCTGCTAAGACTGCATCGCTTGGAGGTCACAGGTACTTTTTATTGATAGTTTATCTAGGCATTTTTGGATATATCCCATGACACAAAGGTGTGAAACCCTAGATATGTTGGTGAAGTGGAAAGGAAGAATGGAGAAGCAGACAGGTAGAAAGATTAAGGAGCTACAGATTGGTAATGTTGAAAGTACATGAACCAATTCCTACGATTTGGCCTGAACACTGGTATTGGTACTCACTTCACAGAAGGTATACATGGGTTGGCTAATGAAATAAACCGTTCCCTGCTGGAGAAGGTTCGGTGCTTGTTGTCTAATGCACGATTAGACAAATCGTTTTGAGCTAAGGCGATTGTGTATGTTATTCATCTCATAAATGGATCGACTGTGATAGGAGATAAAACTGTATTGAAAATTTGGTCTGGGAAAGTTGCTCAAGATCATGGTTTGCTGCGGGAATTTGAAAGTCCGACCTACTTCAGTGCCAAAGATGGCATGGTGAATCCGCGAGTAAAGAAGTTTGTGTTTTTGAGTGTCAAGAGAAATATGAAAGGCTACAGGTTATGGGACCCCGAAAACAGAAGATCGTGTTGAGCCGGCATGTCATGTTTGATGAGACTTCAGTGTTGAAGTCTACCGTTTCTCAGCAGGTGGAGAGGACGAAGACCAAGGAAGTATCGCAGCGGGTGGAGGTTGATGCTATTCCACCATCTCCAGTTGGTTCGGTATCAATGAAGACTTCATCAGATGTGACACCGGGTGGAGATCATGTAGCCAGGGTTGATATTGAGCAGGTTGAAAATATTGATGAGAATGTCGAATTATTTGCAGCCATTGGAACCAAGGTAAAACCACACACGTGAGTGAAGAAGCATGAATCTCAAGCTTGTGACCGCGACCAGCTTAAGTTGAGGGTTGTTGTTCTCCATGACGATAGTGAGGAGGTTCATATGACTCAGCCAGATAGGTTCGCTGCTGAAGATTCAGGTACAAGTGCTTGAGCTTGATGGAGCTCATTTCAATTAACTACGGTTGGCTTGATCCCTTGGGCAAGATACGTATGCAGTCGTAAAGGCGCAGCCATTTGGTGATGCAACCCGTATGAAGCTGTTTGGGTTCACATAGAGGTGAAGATTTATGGCCGATTGGAACTTCACGTAGAGGTGAAGTGTTGTGGCTAGTTGGACTTCACGTAGAGGTGAGGTGTTGTGATCTCGATGAACAGATGATCTTCTGGTGAGAAGACAGTTGAGCTTGCCTAAGGGGGTGTGCATCCTGTTTGTTGAAGCCGATGATGGTGTTTGGTGTGCTCTACTCAGATTTGGTTGGACCGTCTTGAAGACATATGGACTGCAGAGAGCCAGTCAGTTGGAGAGTCAGTGTTGGCTCATGATGAATTCTTCTTGAGGTCAATTGGAATAGAGTTCCATGAAGTTGCTGAGTGGGAGACACGTTCGTTGTCGGCTCGTGTGGAATTTCTCTTCAGGTGAAGTGGTGGGGACACTTGTATGGTGCATTCCGTTTGGATAGCTGAGCTGAGTTAGAAGCCTAGAATTGATAGTGGAGTTTGGCGAGAGTTGCAGGTGGCAACAACAAACTCTTGGATCTGGTGAGATCAGTAGAAATCAATTGTATGTGTACTGGCGATTCGTTTGAAGGAACAAGTTTCGTCTGTTGGCCAAGTCGAGATCGTGTGTTGATTTCGTCGAGATTGTGTCGATTTCGTTCGGAGCGCTCAAGCCGAGATCGTGTGTCGATTTCGCCAGGTGATATATCGATGTTTGTTGGAGTTCGGCTCAGGTTTGAAAAATCTTCACCGAGGTGGAGTATTGTAGGGAGAGAGGAGATAGAGGAGATGGAAGAAGGTAGCACAGAGATCGGTAAAAGAAACAGCGCGTGTAGCAGGCCTGAGAAGACCTCGGTCGATCGCCCGGTCGATCGGAGGAGGGACCGGTCGACTGGGCTGTGACCGGTGTGCACGGCGTGCACATGATTAGCCCGGTCGACCGCCCGGTCGACCGTGGCATGGAAGCAGACTGCTCTCGGTTGAGTTCGGTCGATTGGGCCGGTCGACTGTGGACATAGGTCGGTCGACCGTGGACATGGGTCGGTCGACAGACGCGTTTGGCTTTCCTTTCTGGATTCGGATTCCTTTTCTATTTGAGATCGAATTCAATCGGGGTTTCCTAATACCTGGGACTCTGTGGCTATAAATAATGGCTAGAGCCCTTATGTATTGTATCCCTGAAAGTTCCCTCAAGTATCTCTCTGTATTATTTTGTTTTGATTGTTGAATCAATAAAATCTCTCTCCCCCTTGCCCCGAGGACGTAGGCACGTTACCGAACCTCGTTAAATACTGTGTTGATTGCTTTTCTCTATTGTTCTCTGTTCTTGTGCGTGTTGGGTACATCTTCGACTGCATCAGTCTCCGCCTGGTTGGTGGATTCCTCAGAGAGATTGTTGTCCTGCGCACAACATTTAATATTAAAGGAGGAGGAGGAGGAAGAGGAAGAAGAAGAATAGCATTCCTTGTTGCACAAGATTATGTTCCAATTTTAGTTTTTTTAGCATCTCTGCTCTAGAAGAGGGTGCAACAGGAAGTAGAGCCTGGGAGGGGTTGGGTTGGAGCAGGCCTAGTTCACAAAGTACCGGAATCAATCGGGTTTGATAATTAGGCTTTGTGGTCCAACAGTTTGCCCATGACTAGAAGAGAGGAGCCGAGGCATGTGAGGCAGCATCCGTGGTAAGGGGAACCTGAATCCTTGGAGATCTCGGGAGAAGCATCGAGGGTTTCGCTCAGAGAAGGTTGCCGCCGGTAGACTTAAGATTTTCTTATACAGCGACAAACATGGATCCAGGTCGTTAATAGGCTCTCTTCATCATTGGCAACATGGTATGAGTCCTTGACAAAGCCCATGTAGACATCGGAACCCTGGGGAGGGGATAGAGTAGACGCTGACAATGAGACAATAGAGTAGACTTCGAGAATGGGAGCTTGCAGTGCAGTATATGGTGGCCGACACGACCATGGCGGTGGCAATAAAAGGTGGATGTGTTCGTATCCAAACCTCAAGAGCGACATTTGCTCCCGGTGTGACTTGAGTAAGGTCGGCTTCGGTTACAAGACGGGGAAACTGCCCCTAGCCAGCATTTCCATGGCCTCGTCGAGCTTCACCAGCCTTCCAGCTTTAGCCAGGATTAAGCTCGATCGTCGCTCCAGTCTTACCTGGCTGTTGGAAGTTCTGTTAAGCGAATCCGGACCACAATTGAAGTAAAGCTTTAGGGGATGAACGAAAAGATGGAGACCAGGGGCACCACACGTTGAGACTTGTGACAGGCTGTCTAGGAGAACTTGATTTTGTTCGTTAAGGGATGCAGTCATGATATATGGGAATTTTTTTTAATAATGGGAATTTTCTTTTTAATTCTTTGGTGGAGAAACACGATGACTGAATCACTTTTTATGCACTAGAGCTGAGCACAGAAGAAAGTTTCTGAGAGAAAGAGCTAATGGTTGGCTTTGCTAGTCAAGGAGCTATGTAAGTAGGACGAGATCAGGGTAAGTATCCCCCAAGCGAGCAATTTCGTCTGTGGTTTAAGGATGGAGGCCCTTGTTGATGGGGAGGATGACTAAGAGTAGATTGACATGAACTGGGGTGAGAATGAACTGGGGTGAGAATTAGGAGGAAGGACCATAGTGAGAGGAGGGGAGTCAGGCGGGTTGGATTGGGGTTGAGAGTCCACCCAATTAGAGCGGGTTGGAGCAGAGAAACCTTGGAGGGGGGTGGAGAGATTTGAGAGAGCGATCCTTCGAGTAGTTGCTGACCCCAAGTTGCTGGATTCAACATTTTTAGATCTTGCTTGTGGAGTTTTTCAGTTATAATTTTTCATATTGTGTCACATCACACAAGACCTCTCCCATTTGTGATGAATGATTGTTATGGAGCAGAAACACAACCAAAATTGATGAGAGCTAATGGGTGGACCTTGAAATTATTATAATGTGCTGCCAACTAGGGGGTAAAACTGAAACCTGAAAGATTGAGTGGCTAACTTAGTCGAATTTGGATTATCACATAACTTTCTGGTGATTTGGACTTTTTTTTTTGGGTTTTTAGCTCTATATACCCTTATGCTTTAGAAAAATAACATATTTCAGCTTGCCATTTACATATTTTCTTACATGACCCTGTTCTTGAGTTATTTGCATATATGCTGATCTATCATTTGACAGTTTACAAAGAATTAATTAATGAGCGTCAAATCCATAGTTTAAGTTAATTTTGTTGATTTATAGATGAAACAACTTAAACTTATTATTTTATCCTTTATAGCAAGCATATCCATTTAATGTACCCACTTCGGTGCTAGGTTTAATCAGGTAATATGGCTATAATTTGCTGAAAAGGGTTGAAATGAAGAAATTGCAGGTAAATTTATGTTGTATGTTGCCAAACTAAGTGAACCCTGCTTAATTTCCTTAAAATCATGATTAATTCAATTTTGTAGATGGCTAATTGAAGGAAGGGAATGCTGCAAAATAATCAAACATCCAAGTGTCACATAGTGAAATAACATTAAGGCAAGGTGAAATATGTTACTTCTGTAAAACATAAGGGTATATGTGCTGTAACCTTATAGTTATGCTTTTATTTCAATGGTGATGAAAAACTTACCTTTGATGGTTGGATATATTACTAAATTTCTATTTCCTAGTACCACTGGTTATATCTTGTTTTACTTTGGCATTTTAGTTGAGGAAACAAGACTCATCAATCATGCATAATGTGCAACCCTAATTTGTCTGCACGGAGCGCACTTTTTCTTAGCAATTTCTGTTTGGGTATGAAACTTTTATTTGATAGATTTTTCCCTTTACAGGAATCAGTCAGAACTTCCATCTTCTTTGGGGAACCTTTTTGGGAAACCAGGAAATTCTGTGCCTATATCAGTATATAGTTGTTCTTATGCGGACTCCTCTCGTCAAAGAAGCTAGAGAATTTAATGCCCCCTGCTGCTTTCTGTGGGATTGATTTTCTACTGGATTACCTCAAACTTCATGCTTCAAACAGCATACAAAATACCAGAGTACAAATGCTCCTGTTGTTCGAAAATCTGGAGTCACAAGTGTCTCTGCTTGTGTAAAGCCTCTATTACATGAACTTGTTCCTTCAGTGAGGATGTGGTGACATGGTTTTTTCTCAAGTTGTGTATCACAATTGTACTGGAAATGTTCATTTTATGTCCGCAAGATCTCCGCGCAATATTCAAGTGTAGATCCATTGCATTTCATATTTCAAGTTGATATTTAGAATTTCTGTGGGAAAAGTTTCGACTCCCAACATTTCATTTGCAGAAGCTTGTTGAAACTTCATTTGTTTCTCACTAGCGCTGATGCTCATGATGTGTTGATGGTCCATGGTATCATATTCACCTTCAGGAACCTTGGGAAAGTTCTTTCGTGTTTGTTGGCAAACCAAAACTAGCTACAATTCATGGGAAATCTAATAAAAGAGAACAGAGTAAAATAGGTGAAATTCAAAAAAGTGACACAATTTAATGGGTTACCGAGAGAGACGGTAGGTACAAAACTTATATCATATAAAGTGCTCCTAGTCACAAGAACAAAAGAATATAATGAAGAAAGGGTAGATTGCAGAGACACTTCTTGAACTATTGAGACAATAGAGCTTGTGACCCCTTAACTTGATTATTAGCACTATGTGCTCCTGACCTTTAAATGGTGTTAAACTCTCGCTAAATATTCTATCAGAGCCCATGCGCTTGAGTTAAGTGGCACATTAAATTCACTATCTACCCTTGTGCAGTTATTTGTAATTTGTAATTACTCCTCCCCTTTTTTCTTAAATTGAAGACACAATACGAACCCATGAACCCAAATTGGGTTTCCAAGAGAAGGTGTCACTGCCCCATTGCACGCCCCCGTCCGCCCAGTGGCGGAGCCAAGCCCCCGGCCCTCGCTCGAAATACTCTAGACTCTAGATTTGTGCCCTGTGGCCTCGCTTGAAAAATACTCTAGTTCCTTTAAGCAGCAGCCAATGGTACACCCGATCTGTTATTTTGTGCCCCTACTCCCCGTTTTTGAAATCCTGACTCCGCCACTGCTCCCGTCTACTGTGGCCGGTGATTCTCCACCCCTCTCATCAGTCGTCCGCCACCACCGACAACTATCTAGGTTAAATAAAAATTTCTTCTTACTTAGAGAAGAATCAAGACCCATGACATCCTCTTCCCTAGAACCAATGATCTCTTATAGAAGTCTTCTTCCAATATTGGAAACGACCCTTGCCAACATTCTCACCAAAGTGCAAATGTGAGCTAGAGCTAAACTTAGAACCTAATGGACCTGCAAGAATCCTGGACGAAGATTCTTCAATTGTAGTTTGAACGGATGTGATCATTGGGGTGGGTTGATGGAGAAATGCCTAATGAAGCTAAAGATATTGTGAACATGTGGTTGATAAGTGTGGTGAACTTGTGGATGAAGTGCACAGACCTTAAGAACGAGGAACATAGAATTGGAAAGGTTAAGTGCAAGCTACAAATGGACAAGAAAAAGAAGATTTTAGATTGAGAAGTGAGAAGATGAAGATGAAAGATCAAAGCAAATTGTTGCAAGAGAAAAACTTCTTCTATGGAATTGTAATTAGTTTTTGTTCGGCATTTGTACTTGTTATCATATCCAAGAGCATGTAACTTGGAAGGGCAATTTGGAATTGTAATTGGATTGTAGTGAATTAGGAGCTGAGACACTAGTGCTTGCAATTGTATCTGAATTTCTATTAATGAAATATTCATTTGCTCTGGTTGTATTATACTTAATGGACTGCATTAAATGAAGAACCATTACTATTTACTATTCATATAACTTGATTTCTGATTTGTTAAACAAAGAAAACCCCTAGAAAAAACACCTTATAAGTTTTTAACTGCTTAAATTTTACCAGGCAAAGATCGTTCCAATTCTGGAAGATGACTTCTATAAGAGATCCTTGATTCTCAGGAAGAGGATGCCATGGGTCTTGATTCTTCTGCAAGTAGGAAAAAGTTTTGGGGGGGTTAGGGTTTTATGGGTTTATGCGTCCGCGGGTGAAGTTGAAGAGAGAAAAAAAAAAAAGAGTGGAAATTTTCTTTTTTTTGGTAAACGTTAAGCTTCTGACCCTTCCATTGTAAGTTAATGAGGTGGGCAAAATTGTCCACTAAAACGCGGGCAAGGCAATGCGCGATTATTTATTGGCCAATTTAAAAAAAAAACTGATTATTTAAAAATAATTTCAAAAATAGATTCTTTCAAAAAATATTTCTAAAAATGACTCCATGACACTCACGTCAGCGCTGGTAGCCAGTGTGGCGCTGGCGCTAGCGGGGGCTGTTCTTGTTTCGGTTGACAACTTCGGTTGAACATTTTTTTATTTTTGCGCTGTATTTGCTCGGCTGGGGTTGGCAACCCTGGCCGACCAATAAGCCGCCCAACAAACATATTTTTTTTAATTTTTTTTCTTACATGCACATTGGAGGCAAAATGAGCAGATTATTGCTCAGGTCTTGTCGCAACCCTGGCCAAGCCCAAAAACTAAAAGAAAAGTATTGGTCGACCAGAGTTGGCAACCCAGCCTACCAAACACATCGAAAAATAGTATTGGTTCACCCGGAGTTGGCAACCTCGGGCGAACCAAAAACTGCCCCCTGGCAGTGTCAGCGCCACACTGGCGGCCAGTGCAGACTGGCGCTGACATGGAGTGTCATAGGGCCATTCTTAAAAATATTTTTCGAGAGAGTCTATTTTTGAAATTATTTTTAGATTTTTTTTTTTGAAAAATTGCCCTTAATTATTTTCTGATGGAAGTTAAATCTCGTTCAGAAGTCAGAGGAATAAAGTGCTAATAACCAAGTTGAAGAGTCATTAATGATATTGTGTCAATAGTACATGGAGTGTCTCTACGGTTTACTCATAAAAAAAATTTTCTCCACATTTGTTGGAGTACTTTGTACAGGACACAATATTTAGGAAAGAAAGCTTTGGAATGCATCTTGATTCCCATTAAAAAGATGGCAGTAGACCGCCTTCTTTGAGCTCCCTTTCTATGTTTTTGTTGTGTTCAAGCGTCAAGATTCTTCATCGTATGTTGGATCTCTAGCTGAGTCTTATTTGAAGTGCTGCAAGGCAACAATATGTAGGGACTGTTGGAGTTTCTTCCGCTGCTTGAGCCTTTGCAGAATGTGAGGTACAAGAAGGAATTGTTGGAGATTAGGTCCACATTAGTATTTGGCCAATGATGAACAATGAACCCACTTCTTAGGTTGGTGCTGAAGAAACGAAAATATATTATCTTGAAGAAATTTGGGTCACGACATCAGTTTGTTCATCTTCATAAAGGTGATATGCAGTGCTCATAGTCAGTGTACCCCTTCGAGTTTCATGAATTCTTGACATTGGGTATTGGTGACAATAAAATCCTTGTCGAACACCATTATTTTGGTAGTCCATGGACTCTTGAGTCCTGTTTCAGAATTAATCATTTCCTCCAGATTATTGTGTCAGGTTGAAGCCATTGATTGTCGAAAGAGTGCCTAGGATTGAGACAATATTTCACCGTCATCCAACTCCTTCCACAAGAATCTGATACTGGCATAACAAGTCAAAATGCAAAAGAGCCTAAAATTAGATTTATTGCAAGGAAGTGGACGGAAGTAAGAAAATAGGGAAGTATAATTGCTCACTTCCCTATCTATCCAAACACCGGAAAAGGAAAATAAGAAAACCCTTTTTCCTTTTTTCTTTTCTCTTTTACACAATCATTTCCTCACTTCCAGAGTGTTACAGTTAATTTTGTGATCATGTAAATCTCATTTATAATAAGTTGTAGCATAAAACAGTTAATTTTTTGATCATGTAAATCTCACTTGCATTCTAATTACAGTCCATTTTTTATTTTTCTTAATTAATTTTTATTTTAATATTATTTTACGGTCAACTTTGTGGTCAACTTTTCCATTTCCAATTTCACATTATCATCCAAACACAGAAAAGACACAATATTTTTCAAACCACACTTCCCAACAACATCCAAACACTAAAAAACTTACTAACCAATTCCCAGTTCCAAAAGGAATTATTACCACTTTTTCAATTCCTCACTTCCTCACTTCCACCCTTAACAAACAGGCCCTTAGTGAATTAAAATACCTCTTTGGAAATAAAAATAATTCCACACAAAAAAGTAAACAGATAAAAAAATAAACGACGATATTGCCGATATACATGAAGAAAAGGGGAAAAAACCCCCGAAAACTAGTGAATGAAAATACTTTTTTTGGAAAAGATAAAATGAAATGTAATTCTAGATTTGAGGCAGCAAATTATAAAGTTTCTGCATAATTTTTTCCATACAGTAACATCACAGAGCGAGATGGTCAGCAGTGACAGGCTCAAAGACATGATCAGGATCCAACTCTAGTTCCTTCGCCAAGCAGGGCCAGATGAATGCAGACACAAGCCAAGACCCATCACCCCTCCCGCTCGAAACAAGGCTCACGTAGCCTGCACGCAGCCGGTCCAGTGCCGAGCAGAACATTCCCACTGAGGGCAGTCCAAACCCAAAGTCCATGGCCATCACTGGCATATTGTGGCATGATGACACCACAACTGCCGGCATCCAAGGGCCAACTAAGACATTGGGCAACATTATGCCGGGCCGGTTGCTCTCGACGAAGTCGATCATGTCTAAGAAATGTGCACCATTAGCAACCTCGCCTATTGTTCGAGATACGATCTCTGCGATGTACGCTAGGGATCCTTCCTTCAGATCTTTGATGCTCTCTTCTCCGATTGCCATCGACACTACATTCCCGACGAAATTCAATAATCTTTCTGAGTCGCCGGCAATCCTTTTACGGCCATCAACTGCCCACCCCATCTTGCATCGAGTGTGATTGCATTTATCGAATGTTTTCGCCATGAACTTCCACAGGTAAGCTGACAGTGCCTCGGTCCTCGTCCTCCTTGATCCGCCTTTGCTGCAGCTTGTCCTTAGGCTTTCAAGAGTCGAGCCTTTCACCAAGTAGAGATGCCTCTCTGTAGCGCAATCTGGTGGCATGTCGAGGATATCGTCCATGCTGCACACTCTAAAATTCCTGTTGACAAGTTGGTTGTAGCTTAGAGGCGAGCGAGGTTGCAAGATCAGCCTGTCAAGGTTAAACTCTGTCGAGATCAGCTTCTTTGTTCGGGCGATCTCGCACCAAGCTGACAAGAACTTGATAAAGCCAGAAGCATCGGCAAGTAAGTGATCGAAGATCCAAGAAATCGAGAAGCCCCCACAAGAGTAGCTAGTGATTTGTAGGTTTAACGGGAACTTAGGATCAACGGGGAGCATGAGTTTCCGAATAGACTGGTTTTGGTTGTACAAGTCAAGCTTAGACAATGAAATGTTAGCGTAAGCTTCCACAAGCCTAACGCCATTGTTGTTGCATAGGATTTCGACATCGCCGGTGGAACCGCGCACAATCTGCCCGGAGAAGGGAAAGAAGTGATTGAGAGCCTCAGAGAGGGAGGCCTTGATGGAGTTTAGAACCAAAAGGAGGTCTCCGGTCGATGGTTTGCGGTAAGCATAGAATATGAGCACCGGGATGCCACTCATAATGCGATCCAGGTTCGAGATGTCGAAGATGTAGGGTTTGAGTTTTGGATGAACGTCGGCCGTGATGATTGTTTCGCTGATTAACTTCACGGTGAGGACAGTAGCCTGAGGCTGATCACCTGCAGCCATCTTCTTGTGAGCAATAGAGAGTGAAAGGTGCAGTATGTTTGAGTTTGAAGTGCAAACCGCATATATAACACACACAATCAAACCAAGTTTTGTTGGTTTGCTGAGAGCATCCTTGGAGACATCCCATTCGCTAATAACGAAGAAAGCAGACAAATTAAGCTGCCGCATTATATCAGCGAAGGGTACAAAGACAGTGAAGTTCCAACAAACTCGGTCGCAAGAGATGTGATTTTCCTTTTGAATCCTGCTTCCAGATTAACATGAGTGAAAATAATCAGGAAAAGAGTTTGGAAACATAGAGGGAGTCATCAAATTATATATTTATGCTTGTTCATTTATTAATTTCAGCAGAGATTTTCATGTTATAGACCAAACTAACATTTGGTCCTAAATGCTGTAAAGATTCTGCCAGAGTCCAGTACTGATTCCGGAAATTTTATAAGCAAAACGCCTCTTTCAAACAAGTCTGTTGCTGATCCCAGAATCAATTCCTTCCCCCATTCGGCATAAATGAAGTGGGAATAAGACGAAATCATTAGAAAATATTAAAAATTATTAAAATAATCATTAGTTTAGAACTTTTAGGATAAATGAAGATACAGAGATCTCATTTTTTTCTAAGCAGATGTTGATAAGGCCTAGGATAGGTATAAACAGAGAACAATACAAACAATGTAGATAGGCCCATAAGCATCAATACTAAAGGGACATGTTGAGATGCTATTTTCAAGTGATTTTCATTCTGAAATGACTATTATTCTGATGTAGGAGATCAAGAGCAACAACAGACCAAAGACAACAAAAACGACAATTTTCGGTCGACCGGCCGGTCGACCGAAAGAATTAGTCATGTCTTCGGTCGACCGCCCTGAAACAGAGAGCGAGTGATTACAGTCGGTTGACTGTCCGGTCGGTGGACCCTAAACAGAGACTAAAGTGACTACAGTCGGGCTCTAGCTCTTACCGGTCGATCATTTTTTTGTACATCAGAGTATCTGACTCTGATCATGATTTAATTTTCGAGTCCAAATTGGATTCTAAATTGTTTCATTTTTGTTTCTTTAATTTTAATTTCCTATCTGTTGGCTCAGAGCCCTTCACTTTAGTTTTGATGATGACTAACTTATGAAGGTTAGTTTGCTAATGATCTTATATTTAATAAGTTTCAGATATTGATCAAGATCTTAGTAGGTGCTTAGTTTCAACAAAGAATTCAAAATCAACTTTTGGAGCTAACACATAACGATTCAAGAGCTCGCGCGTTGAGATCGCGTCTACCACTCGGACGGAGTCAAGCTCATTTAGATCGAGTCGTCTTGAAGATGGAGATCGATAAGAAGAACTTGGTTTAGGTTTGTTTTAGTTTTGTTTTAGATCTTGTGTAAAAATTGATTAGTCTTGATATGCTCAAGTTCACACACACAAAAGTCAAAAGTTTATTGGTTTCGGTTTAACTAGTTTTGAATTTTCTAGAACATATCCTTTGTTTTCATGAATAGATAGAATCAAAAGAAGTTTTACATGCTTATATGTATATTAGATTTCATCCATATACATTGATAGTTCATATTGTTTAAAAACTTATTTTGATGATTCTAACTCATGTGTTTTAAGTTTTGTTTTTAACAAAACTTAGTTTTGAATTTATTGTCAAAAAAATAGATATATCTTTTACATGCGTATTGGATTCTATTCATACGCACTATGCTCTAAAATGAGTATAAATATCTTATTTTTGTATTTGTACAAGTTTATAGAAAAATTGTATTTCCTTTAGTAGTTTTGTTTTTGAAAAAAATCGTTTTTGTTTAAAGTTAATATTTCTATGTCTCAAAAATAGTTCAAATTGTTTGTAATATGTGTTGAATTTTAGTCACACATATTTTTTCTTCAAATATTTATAAGAACTAATTTTTGTGAATTTTATGAGATTTTATAAAATTTTGTAGGTATTAAAAAGCCAATATTTCAAAACCTAAAATCCCAGCCTAAGCCCACTGGCGGTCGACCGGCCAGTCGACCGGACCAGATCTCGATCGACTGATGTGAGCAAAATATGCACAACAGTCTTGGCCATGGGCCGGTCAACCGGACGGTCGACCAATCTAGAGAGCTTGCTCTCTGGATCTGGCAGTCGACTGGTTGGTCGACCGAGCCAGAGAGTTCACTCTCTGGTTTCGGCCTCGGTCGACGAGGCAGTTGACCGTTAGGCAACTTGTCTGGGGCGGTGGACCGCGCGGTTGATCGGTAGCCTCAACGATCAGAAATCTGACCATTAGCTGGTCGACTGGGCGATCGACCGACATGTCAATTTTGACCTGTTCTGGACCCCAATAGCTATATTTTCAGACCCCCTAAATAAATAGGTTTTTGAGGCCAGTTTTCACCAAGATTTTTGAGAGCCAAATTTTCCATCTTCTACAGAGTTTTTAATAAGTTTTCAAAATAAGTTTTAGAGCCTTAACCGTTCTATCTTTATTTAATTCAAAGTTTTCAGAAAATCAAAAGAAAACAAGTTTTGGGATTCTAGTTCTTGTTCAAAATTTCTATATCTAATCTAAAGTATTTCCCAAGTGTTTTCTTTTTCAAAATACTTTATTTTCTCACACTTGAGCTATCAATTCTATACCTATCTATATGATCTTGTTTTTGTGAGAAAAATTATTTGTGATCTTTTAAGATCACCAAGAGAGAGTTTATGATCATTGAATCACTAAGTTTTATTTCTTCTTTACTTTGTGCTAGGTTTGTGCCTTCTCTCTTGTGTATAGGTGATTGTGTAGAGAGAAGGATTTATGTACTCCGGTGCTGAGTTGTAATTCTTCAGTGGAGGTCCCCGTGTGGAAGATCATATAGTAGATAGTTGAAATCCTTTTGTATGAAGGTGGAGACGTAGAGCAGTGGCTCGAATCTCGAAACATATCTTGGTGTTTGCGTTTGATTTACTATCTCTCAATTCTATCTCTCTTATATCTTGGATTATTTTACATTGTTCATATTTATATGCTAAATATAGTTTGTGTGTGTCCATATTTGTGACTAAGAGAGCTTCTAATAGCACCTCAACTCTTAATCTAGAGGAATCCAGAGGAGTAGTTCCAGAGCCCTTCACGAGAAATTCAGGCTTACTCTTGGTTACACATAGTGTATTTGTAATTAAGTTTTTAATTTCGCATCATTTGTACTAGATTAGCTAGTTCACCTATTCACCCCTCTAGGTGTACTTTCAATTGGTATCAGAGCCTCCGCTCCTGATATTCGGTTTAACCACCTAGGAGCGTGATCTGGATTGCTAATCTAATTATTTGCTTTGCACACATATATCAGAGCCTCCGCCCCTCCCATATATGATGTTTCAAACATCAATATGTGAAAGTTCAAAATGAGTGCATACCTCAAAGCCCTAACAATGCATGTCTATCTTGCAATTACCAAGAAATCTTATGTTGGTAATGGCAAGTACTTAGGTGCTAATGCACAAGTCTTAGAAGTACTAAAGCATACACTTAGTAAAGAATATTTATCTATTGTTTCTCATTGTGATTCCGCTTTTACAGTGTGGAACATATTGACCTCTCCCGAGCAACAAACGACAAACAATATAGAAAGAGAAGCCATTGTGGATGAATCTGATGAAGCTTGCTATATGGTCCAAGAGATTGACTCCCTTAAGATACATTTGGATACTCACTTAAAGATAGTACTAGTTCTTCATGTAATGATAATGCCATGATGCACCTGCTTTGAATGAAGAACTATTCATGTTTTGTGAAAACTTGCTTTCAAAGTACAAAGCTTTAAAAGTAAGAGTTTTGAGTTAAAAGAAGAAAATAAGAATTTATTTTCTAAACTCGATTTAGTTTTGCAAGAAAGGGTTGAGATTTTAATGAGAGGGATTCATTGAAATCCCAACTTGACCTTGCCTTGAAAGAAATGAATTTTTGAAAAATAAAAATAATTTTGATGTTGTTTTGAAGAAAAATGTGATTTTGTCTTCAAAGCTTAAATTTATTTTAAAAGAAATAATTTTTTGAAAAATAAAATTGCTTTGATTTTCAAAGAATTAGATTTGGTTTTAAAAGAAAAGGTTTCTTTGAAAAATGCTTTTGATTCTCATGTTTGTCATATTTTCATTGCTTTATTTACTTATGATAAACATGTTACTTGCTCCACATCTTCTTCAATTATTGAAAATGATATACATGCTTTGAAGTAGAGTGTTGATTGTTTGGGCTCCACTTTGAACTAATGTGCCATGGATCACAAAAATTAAAATCCATGTTTTCAAAGAAACATGCTCCACATATGCACGCCACTCTACACGACATACATATGCTTTTCATGTTCACACACATGACACCATGTATGCTCATGTGTATACTTGTACACATTGTGGACGTAATGGCCACCTTGCAAAATTTTGTTATAATAGGATTAATAATTTGAATTTTACAAATAAGTTTGTTTGGATTAGAAAAGGTGCTAACGTTATGGACCCAAAATGATATGGGTACTAATATCCACCCCTATTTCATTTGACGTAGGTGTGGGCTCTCACATGACGTGGGAGTATCGATGCCTTGATGGTGGATGCGTTCCGAGCGGTGACATTTTTGGATGCATCACTTTCAAGAGATGTTTGGTGGGAGGCCACCATAGTTTAGAGACATAGAGATTGATTCATTAGTTTTGGTAACTATTTCTAACTCCCATTTTTTTTACATGCTTTTATATAAATGTTTTTCGCATATCATGTTTTCATATTCATTATGTTAAATGCAATGTTTATTAGACATGTGATATACATAGATAATCGTTGAGATACACCCATATTCATATGAATTCATATTTTTGTATTCTCACTATAGTTTAACTATCATGTATATTCTAGTTCTAAAACACGTGCATTTAACTTAATGATCATATTTGTTTATGTTTTAGCACTTCATGTTTTGATTACATGTTTAGATGTAATTTTTATCAAACTTGTGTTTATACTTGTACAACTAGCGAGCCACATTTGATTATCATGCGTTTGTGCTTTATTACTTATTTGTACCCATTAGATGTACTTATATAATCTTATTTTGATGATTCTTACATCTTAACTTGTATTTTCTATTTTTGTACATGTTTTCATAAAAATGTGCTTAGCTTCATGTATATGTTATTTTTGTCTAAAACTAATAGATATACATGTATATCCTTGAGTCACTTGCCTTCATGCAAAATCTATTATAGACTCGTTTATGTTTGGGATATGTATGTATACTTTTATTTTCGACAAAATATACATATACCTTGAAGGTTGTTTAGTTTTGATGAAAAATAAATTTTTATGATTTTCATATGTTTTGATGATTTGAGCTTTATTGTCCTATTTTCATGAATGTGTTGCTCACATGATTCTTGTATACTCACATTTTTTTTGCTCATGACTTTCATGAGATCATTTTTGAGCCTTATGGATTTAAGTGTCAATTATTGTGTATTTAGCATATTATCATGAGATATATTCATGTTTTTATTTTTTACTTGAAGGATTTCGTACTAGTTTTCAAAATTATTATAAAATTAGTTTCGTTATTCTTCAATATGGTGGTGTTTTTCAAACTATACTAAAAATTTTCAAATCCTATTTTTTTAAAAACCCTACCTTCTAAGGACGGTTGGATGGGCGACCATGCCTTGTATACCCTTACATTGAAAATCTATTTAAACTTGTACATGAAAGGAAGGTAGTTATGAGATATACATAATTTCAATAAAATTCATTATGTATACTCATGTTTTCTATTTATGTATGGATCATATCTAATTAATATTATATTGCTCTGATACATATATATGATTTTGATTGTGCTTATTTTACATTGACATACATTTTAAAGCACAAATTATTTCTTGTTTAGCTTGATTTAGTTCTTAGTGTTAATTATTTTTCAATTGGTATCATATACAAGTTTATGCATTATTTTTATTGATATTTCATAAAAGGAGAGAAAAATTCTTGTTTTATCTTTCAATTAGTTTATTTTTTCAATTGGTATCTTACTCCCACTCTTTATGATAAAAATTACTTTGTTTTTGTATATGCTAACATTTTTAATATTGGTATCAGTAATCTTAAATTGGTATTATTCTCAATTTGGAATCTTTATTGCAAAATAGTTTTAATGTTTACCTCAAAAATTTTGGTTTTTACTTTCAATTGATATCATGTCTTTCTATTTGTATCAATTCATAAAAAGATTATTTTCTTTTTATTGGTAAAAGGAATGTTTAATTTTCAATTAGTAAAAAGATTGTTTCTTTCAATTGGTTCTTTCAATTGATTGTTTTTTTTATTGGTATCAAAATTTTTATTTTAAAATATGTTTATTTGTATTGTTTATTTGTCTTCACCCCTTTATTGATGAGTGATAAAAAGGAGAGAGAGATTTAGGATTAATATGCTGTTTTATTAAGTGTTTATGCTATATATATATATGAGAAAATGTATATCAGCCGACGGCTGAGAGACCCTCTCAGCCTGCGGTGTCGTGGCACATTATTAGCCACACTAGAAAGGACGGCCCGCTTACCGAAATAGTTGAAATTACTAAATCCCTGCTGTAAAGACAATAGATTTGTATAGTTTATTATAATTTTATATTTTCTGACGTTACTCAATTTTGTCACAATTATCTTTTATCACTGTGGCCAAACTGCAAACATTTTTTTTCAAATCACGAAACTAATTTGAATCCTTCTTTTATTATTTTTTTTGTTATCTGATTTGAAATTTAATGATTTTTTTAATATAGTCGCAGTTTTACTTTTTTTCGCATGCAATGTAAAATTATTATTATTTTTTTACATATTGAATTCGGATAAGGACTGCGACTATGATCGCAATGCTTAACGAGAGCAAGTCGTGGTACTGCGACTATGGTCGCAGTACTCAGGACATCATTTTTTTTGGGTGAGTTTTTTCTAAGTTATATGTAATAACGGTGTCTAAGGACTGATACTATAGTCGCAGTTTATGTATGATTTTATATGTTTGATCTTCACTGTAACTTATTGCATGCGAAGTAGGACTGCGACTATGGTCGCAGTGTTTAAGAACAACAGTGGCAATCGTAGGACTGCGACTATGGTCGCAGTGTTTAAGGAGAACAGTCGCAGTGTTTAAGAACAACAGTGGCAATCGTAGGACTGCGACTATGGTCGCAGTGTTTAAGGAGAACAGTGGCAATTTTCTAATTTGCGATATACCGAGAAATATACAGTGAAATATACTGATTTGAGAGGATTGCGATGATGTTCGCAGTATTATCTGTTCATATATTTATTTTTGGACTGCCGCCATGGGAGCTGTTTATAACTTTATTGAATGCAAAACTATCAAACTGTTTATGACTGGACAGCGACCGTGGTCGCAGTTTCATATGTAATTATAATATGAGTACTGTGACCACTATTTCAGATAAGATGCAGAATTAATACCTATACGGTATACTTTGTATGTATTTTAAAAATGTGAAAGATTATTTTGCAGATAGAAGTAAATTTTATTTATAACATAATATGGCGAGAAAGAGAACTTATAAAAAAAGAGCATTAAAAGCTTTTAAGAGAAGACAAAATAACGTTGAATATCAGAAGATCAGGAAATCCTAATCCTCGTCATCATCACCATGATAAGCAGATTCGTCTTCTTCATTCTCCTGGTCTTTCTGTTCATCACTTATTTCCTCATCATCTTCCTGTTTTTGAGATTTTTTTGGTTCATCGATAAACTCCCAGAATGGATCGTCTCTATCAAGCTCTTCGTCCGATCCGTTGCGAGAAAGCGAGCCTATAGCATCAGAGGACATGCTTTCATCAAGCATGCCTCCGTCAAGTGGCAGAGGAATAATGTCCTCCTCACTAACCCACATGAAAACTTCATCATCATCATGAATAGGAGGATCAGTTAAAATATTATTTGATGTAGTGAGATAGTCAAAAGGAGTGAAGTCCAGACTGGTATCAGATTCCAGACTGGTATCAGATTCACTAGAATACCCTGAAGAAAGAGGACCGGTGGGGGATTGATTGAAGTTGAATTCTGAGTGTTCAGAGGAAGAAGATGGGGAAGACATGATTCAAGAATGAATTTTTTTTCTGGAAGTTTTTTGAAATCAAATTGAAAAGGAGCAAAAATATAGTTTTTAGATATGAGATAATATATTAGTTACAAGCACTATATAAAGGTCAATAATGTGAAAGAATATGAATAGTAATAATAATTGTTATAGGTGACGGTTGAGTATGGTTAGAAGTGTTAAAAAAAATTAAATATTTAATTGAAGAGTTATGGCTGCAGAATCCGAAGAGTTTCTTTTTTTCCAGAGGTTTACTACGTGAAGTACAAATAAACTTGTTATAGAATGTTTTGCCTATATCTTTAGATTACGTATGGTGCACATCTTTCCTTTATCGTGATTAACATTAGTGCATCTCTTTTTTCTAGACTGTTATTGTATCACGGTAGATAGATTATTAATTACTTCATTAAATTCAGTGTAATTAATATAGTATTTTTATAAGATGTGATATACGCGAACTGATTTCAGGGTCACATAGCTAAACTACCTTGTAAAATTATAAAAAATCTTTTACATAAGGCATGCGAAAAAAGATTGTGACTTTGGTCGCAGTGCTAAAAAAAGATTGCGACTTTGGTCGCTGTTCTGAACAAGGTTGCAGACGTGATATAAAAAAAGAATATGACTAGGGTCGCAGACGTGATATAAAGGAATGCGACTAGGGTCACAGACGTGATTTAAAAAAGTTTTTGTTATACTATGACTGCGACTATGATCGCGGAATTTGTAAAACGGTGAGAATTCTATTACAGAAGGCATTCTTCTGTTTATTTCACATTATGTTAATCCAATTTTTTCTCTATTATATTTTCGATGTACAGGCCCGTAGTAGAATTACGAATTTTATAACTGTAGATAATTCAACTGAAAATTATTATAGCTAATTTTTGTTTGTGGATGAGTTTTTTGTCATTTTGATTCACGAATGTTTAGGCAGATTTATGGGGTATTTTTGTCATTTTGATTCAAGAATGTTTAGGCGGAATTTTTTTGTTTTTTTTGGCGCCTACACTCTGCGGCCGATCTGTGGCATATATTCAGCCACGTCACCGCGGGCTGAGAAACTCTCTCAGCCGTCGGCGAGGTACAGTAACCCCCATATATATATATATATATATATATATATATATATATATATATATATATATATATATATATATATATATATATATATATATATTTCTTGTTTTTATTTGATATCTTAAGCCTACATAGCATATCTTTATGTGTTTATTGATTATGTATAGTTAATGCATATATAACCTTATAAATTAGGTCTTCATCAAAAAGGGGGAGATTGTTGGCCTAGAGGCCCTTCACTTTAGTTTTGATGGTGACTAACTTATGAAGGTTAGTTTACTAATGATCTTGTGTTTAATAAGTTTTAGATATTGATCAAGATCTTAGTAGGTACTTAGCTTCAACAAAGAATTCAAAATCAAGTTTTAGAGCTAACACGTGATGATTCAAGAGACCGCACATCAAAATCGCATATAGCACTTGGATGAAGTCAAGCTCATTTGGATCGAGTTTGGATCGAGTTTCTTGAAGATGGAGATCGACAAGAAGACCTTGGTCTTGATTTGTTTTAGTTTTATTTTAGATCTTGTGTAAAGATTAATTAGTCTTGATATGCTCAAGTTCACACACACACGAAAGTCAAAAGTTTATTGGTTTTGATTTAACCGGTTTTAGATTTTCTAGAATATATCCTTCGTTTTCATGAATAGATAGAATCAAAAGAAGTTTTACTTGTTTATATGTATATTAGATTTCATCCATATACATTGATAGTTCATATTGTCTAAAAACTTATTTTGATGATTCTAGTTCATGTGTTTTAAGTTTTGTTTTTAACAAAACTTAGTTTTGGATTTATTGTCAAAAACATAGATATAGCTTTTATATGTGTATTGGATTCCATCCATACACACTATGCTTCAAAATGAGTTTAAATATATTATTTTTTTATTTGTACAAGTTTATAGAAAAATTATATTTTCCTTTAGAAGTTTGATTTTTAGAAAATACCATTTTTGTTTAAAGCTAATATTATTGTAACACCCCATCCTCAGTATACGTGCACAGCTATGTGTCCTGATTTTTGGAGCGTATTTTTTATTTTTATTTTATTTTCTGTTATTTAAAATCTTACTCATATAGCAGTACTGCATGATTTGACCTTTTTGGTATTCGGATTTGACCGATTTCAGTTCAAATATTATTTTTTAATATTCTAGATTTTTCATGATTTTCTGAAATTTTTCAGAATTAAATTGTAAATCTTCAAAACCGGTGTCGACCAGTGTCACTGACAAACCTTCAGATTTTTAATTTACAAACGGAGTTGAAATTCTAGAAACGGCTTTTACATTATTTCTTAAAATCATATTTTCTATCTAAATGAATTTTTGGAGAATTTTCAGAATTTATCAAAAATCCGGCCGACCCGGTGTAGGCCAGTATCAACGGTTGACTTCAGGATTTTTATCTTGAAAATGAGATTGGATTTTTGAAAATTGATTTCATTAAAAATCTTTAAATAATATAACATTAAGTACTTCATTTTTCGGGCTTTTTCTGAGTTTTCGGTGTTTTTCAAGATAATGGAATTCTATCCGGATATTTTACTTTTTCTCTCTCCTTACCTGACGCGAGATCCACCAACTCTGAGTTCAACAATTAATGCGGAGACTCTCTCCATTCCGTATTTAATATTGTGTCCTTCAAAACAAATCAACTCAGATCAAGACACCCATGTTTTTTTGTCCTATTCTACCAACGCAACTTTCATATTCTTCTGGACGCAAGTTTTTCACTGCGTCTGGGCAATTTGCCAGACGCAGATTTTTGAAGAGACGTGGCCTTTTATGAGGAGACGCAACTTTTGAATGAAGGCATGTTTCATTCAATGGCAATATTATATAATTTTTTCACCCTTATATATACACCCCTTATTTTCCTTCTCCTCTCCTTTTCATTTCTTCCTTCCTCTTCCAACAGCAAACGCATCCACCCAAGAAAAAACAGCAGCCAAGTCCCTTTGGCCGGCCACTTTTATCCTCCACCTCCAACACCAAACTCCACCAACTCCTCCACCTTCTTCTCCTCCATTTCCTCCTCCATTCCAACAACAACAACAACCATAATATCATCTCCATCACCATCTTCTTCCTCTTCTTTTCCACCAAACAACCCATCATCTCCATCAAGTTCACCACCATTTCCACCACCACCTACACCACCTTAACCATCACCAAGCATACCATCTTCTTCTCCTCGTCATCCTCTTTCCAACGAACTATAGGTTCGTCCTCCGAAACACCATTTACAAAACTTCAAAAAATCAATTTGAACTACACTTGCACCACCATCAACCCTCTCTTTTGGGGCCTTGTCCACCCAACTCCGGCCAACTCCGGTCGCCGCCGGCGAACACGGGCCAAGCCACGGTCGGCCTACCTCCCTTCTCTTCCTTCTTTCTTTCCTTCTTTCCTTTGCATTTCTTTCTTTCCATCCTTCTTTCTTTTCCTTCCATTCTCTTTTCTTTTCTTTTCTTTTCTAAACCTGCGTCTCCCCCTCTCTCTTTCCTGCGTCTCTCTCTCTCTCTCTGCGTCTCCCTCATTTCTCTGTCTCTCTCTTTCTCTCCTGTTTTAAACGCGGAGATCTTCAACGCACTCCTCGCGTTCTTTTATCAACGCGACGCGGAGTTACGCTTGCGTCTACGTTCTCCTCGTGTCCTTGCTGAAACGCGGGTCTCGAACCCTGCGTTTGTGACATCTACGCAACGCGACTCTCGCGTCTGCATTTTTCCTGTATTATAAAACGCGGGTCTCAGACCCCGCGTTTGTGGCATCAACGCGGCGCAATTCCCGCGTCTGCGACCCCTGCGTCTTCATTCTCACTTTTTCTGATTCATCCTTCTCCTTCTCTCTTTTTATATATATAATATTGGTTACTTGGACTCCGGAGCTTGGAATTTCCCGGTGTATTTCTTAAAGTTTTAGGCGAGTGTTCTCGCCTTCCTTCAGATTTTCCTGCTTTGTCATGATTGACTAATATTATGTTACTTCCCTGGCACTCTCGCATGCATCATGCTACTACATAATACTTACCCCGCAATATCATATTGATACCTGACTTTAGATTGTCACATTTACGGGAATCTTGTACTTTCTATCCTGGATTATATACGATGACTTGAAATGATAATACTCATGCACTCTTGAACTCCTGATCTAGTCATGCACTTGTTTTCCCGTAAATTGATGATTATATAATAAATCATAAAAAGAAACCACTTGAATCGGGTCGGGAGAAACTTGCGGCTATCAATATATGTTCGTGTTTACAGTGGTATTAGGTATGTTGTGCAACTACAATTTCCGGTCTGACCTGAGGGCCTCCAGGCGACCGAGGGGAGCGCTGGCTCCCTCCTTCCTGGTACCATCTTGAAAAGGGCATTCTATAAGACCCTCCTGTACGCCTTGCGGCAGGTTCCGTCCTCCAGCAACGGAACAATCCTGGGCCGTGGTCCCGAGTATGCACGGGACCCACTGTAAACATTGTTCGTTGATACCCCCGTTGGTTTCCAATAACAGCCTCGGATTACTCATATGTGAATGTATGTGTGCTAGGACGCTATTACACATACCTAGACATATGGGTAGAACGAGTATAAGTATAAATATTAAAAATGGCAGATATAGTTTTATTCAGGCCTTATCACTTTCATTTTATGCCCCCATTTCTTGCTTACTGTACATGTACACTCGACACAGTTCTTGATGCTTAATATTGTTTGATCATATCAACACACATATACTTACCTCTGCACGACACTTGGCATTCACCCGTCTATTTATTAGGGAGTTTCTGACTCCCCTGGACTTGCATGTTCAGGTTCTGAAGCCTGGATTGAAGCGGAGCCCTCCACTGAAGATCAAGCTTACCTCTCAGAGCAAGCCGACTTGTCCTAGATCCTTCTGTTCCTGAACCTTCCTGCTAACTCGGGGATCTCCTTCTCAGCCCGTGAGCACCTTTTGCTGTACAAATTGTAATTTTTACTTTTGTACCTGGCTGTGATATAATGTACATGTACCAATATATCACGCTCTGTGATAACTTTGTAATCCTTATGTTGGAATGTATATTGCCACGTGCTTCCGTACTCTTTTCTTGTGTGTACTGATGCTTAGCGTATATACGTGAGGGTATTTTCTGTCTTGCGTATATACGTCGCAGTAACGTCTCCGTACCCGCAGGATCGGGGCGTTACAGGTTGGTATCAGAGCTCAGGCTCTCACACCTACAATACAACCAAATTGCAAATTAATGGGATCTTAATTTGCAGTTGGGATACATGAGTTTCGGTTATACATTCCAACTACAATATACAAAGTTATCCATTCCTTCTTGATAATCCTTCCCCTGATTCCTAAAATCCATCTATCTTTTGCTTTCACTCATCTTTTCAGACATCTTTTACCAACATAGATATGGATAGAAGGTCAGGACGTAACAACTCCGGGCAGTCACAGGACGGGCCCGCAGGGGGAAACGCTGATATTTTAAGGTTTATCCAAAATATGGTGGAGAATCAACAAAGGCAGACCGAACTCCTTCGGCAAGGCTTGATAACAGCTCCTCAAGAACGAAGGCCGGCAACGTGTCAGACTTCAGGAGGTTGCAGCTGGCAATATTTACAGGGGAGAGAGACCGCTAGATGCCGAGCAATGGCTAATCGACACCACAGATCTCTTGAAGGCAGCACGGGTTCCAGAGGAAGATCAGGTGGAGGTCGCCAAGATCCAATTAAAGGATGTGGCCAGAAATTGGTGGCTAGCTGAAGAAGCGAGACTGGATAAACCCATCACTTGGGACCAGTTCTCTAAAAGCTTTTATAATAGATTCTTCCCTACCACAGCTCAGAAGGAGATGGAAGAACAATTCATCCGACTTCAACAATGGAATCGAACTGTTGATGAATATGCTGCTGAGTTCTTAAGGCTGAGTCGTTTTGCTCCATATATGATAGCCGACGAAGAGAAACGGGCAAGCAGATTTCAGCAGGGCTTACAAATAGATATCCAAGTCCTTTTGATTCCCCAACAGCTGAAAACATATTCCCAGGTCCTCACTGTAGCTCGAGAGGTGGAGCGAGGATTGGAGAAAAAGAATCTTGATCAGAGGAGGAAACAGGCAATGAAGAGGTCATTCCAGCAATTGGGTGGAGGAGGTCCAGTCAGAGCTGTAAAGGCCCAATGGTTAGAAGACCATTTCGATCAGCCCCTCTTCAGACAACTCAAATAATTCCCGTTTGTAATTATTGCCAGAGGCCAGGTTACTTGCAAAAGGATTGTCGCAGGGCTAATGGATTATGCTTGGCGTGTGGATCTGGTGATCACACAATAGAAGGCTGTCCCCATAGGAGAACTGGGATGATGAACCGAACCCTACCGGCACTTCCTGCGCCTATTGGACAGAGGGACCCAGGGCCGATGGTTGGAAGGGCCCCTCTCCCTCCACAACAACGGGTTTTTCGCCCAGCTCCAAGGGGAGGAAGAACAACAACAGGTCGTGGAAGAGGACGGGCCTACAACTTGACAGCGGAAGAGGCCCAAACTTCTGGAGAAGTGGTGACAGGTAAGATTATGGTGCACTCTAAACCTATTTTAGCCCTCTTTGATTCTGGCGCTTCTCATTGTTACATATCAGATAGTTTCACTGCTTTGTACTCTATACCTGTTGAATATTTAGACCACCAGTGAGAGATTAGTACCGGTAATGGGGTGGTCATCTCTAATAGAATGTGTATAGAGTGTCCGGTGAAACTGTGTAACAGGACATTAGCAGTGGATATGCTCGTGCTAGATACTAAAGGGTACGACGTAATCTTAGGCATGACTTGGCTCAGCAAATACCATGCGGTTATTGATTGTCAGAACAAGAAAGTTATTTTCAGAATACCGCTTCAGCCCGAGTTCCAATTTGAAGGAGAACATAAACCTGCCAAGGGTAAAACACAGATGACTGCTGCTGAGATCCAGAAAAAGAGAGTACCAGTTTGGAATGAGTTTCCAGAAGTATTTAAGGAGATCTCAGGACTTCCCCCGATAGAGTAATTGAGTTCTCCATTGATATCATTCCGGGCACAGTCCCAATATCTAAAGCTCCATACAGAATGGCGCCCACTGAATTAGAAGTTCTAAAGAAGCAGTTACAGGAATATTCTGACAAGAGATTGATTAAACCAAGTACTTCACCATGGGGAGCTCCGGTACTATTGGCCAACAAGAAAGATGGTGGTAAGCGGTTGTGTATAGACTACAGAGAGTTAAACAAAGTTACCATCAAGAATAAATATCCCTTACCAAGAATTGATGACCTTTTTGATCAACTTCATGGGGCCCGGGTGTTTTCAAAGTTGGATTTACAATCGGTTATCACCAACTGAAAGTAAAGAAAGAAGATATTCCAAAGACAGCATTCCGAACTCGCTATGGTCATTACGAATTTCTAGTCATGCCCTTCGGAGTGACCAATGCCCCGGCTGTCTTTATGGATTTGATGAACCGAGTTTTCTCGCCATATTTGGACCTGTTTGTCGTGGTGTTCATCGACGATATCTTGATATATTCAAAAAACGACAGAGAGCATGCAAAACACTTGAGAATAGTGCTACAGACTCTCCGGCAGGAACAACTTTATGCTAAGCAAAGCAAGTGTGAGTTCTGGTTAGACCGTATAGCTTTCTTGGGTCATGTTGTTTCAGAAGAAGGAATTTCAGTCGACCCTAATAAGATCCAGGCAGTCAAAGATTGGCCAATCCCAAGGACAGTAACAGAAATTAAAAGCTTTATTGGATTAGCCGGATATTACAGGAGATTTGTCCAAGACTTTTCCAAAATCGCAGCCCCATTAACAAAGCTCACCAGAAAGGGAGAAAGGTATCAATGGTCAGAGGAATGTACTGCAGCATTTGAACAATTGAAGGAAAGACTAATTTCAGCTCCAATATTGAAGACTCCCTCGGGAACAGGAGGGATGGTTATATATAGTGATGCATCCGGAAAAGGCTTAGGATGTGTATTAATGCAGCATGGTCATGTCATAGCTTATGCATCTAGACAATTGAAACCACATGAGAGAAATTACCCAACCCATGACTTAGAACTGGCGGCAAAAATATTTGCATTGAAGATCTGGAGACACTACCTTCTGGGGGACAAAGTATTGATCTATACTGATCATAAGAGCCTTAAGTATATCTTCACACAGAAAGAATTAAACATGAGGCAACGGCGGTGGCTTGAATTGATGGCCGACTATGACATAGACTTACAGTACCATCCTGGTAAGGACAATACAGTCCCAGATGCATTAAGCAGAAGACCAGAGAGTAAAGTATTATTACAACTTACTCAACAGAAGGAATTACTTCGGGAAATCATAAAGTTGGACGTGATGCTAATACAAGGAGCTGATGAGTCAGGTCAACTAATGACCTTCCAGATTCAACCAACCCTGATAAGTGAAATTAAGGAAGCCCAAAAGGGAGACCCCAGACTACAGAAATTCAGGGCTCAAGTAGAAGCTGGATTAAGGACAGATGTTTGTATTCATCCGGATGGTGCACTTTATTTTGGTAACAAAATCTGTGTACCACAAGGGGAAGTTCGGCAGAAAGTTTTGGCAGAGGCACACAGTTCGGCTTATTCCATACACCCAGGAGGAAATAAAATGTATCAAGACTTGAAGCAGAAATTTTGGTGGAATGCCATGAAGAGGGAGATAGCCCAGTACGTGGCAAAATGCTTGGTTTGTCAGCAAATAAAGGTAGAACATCAGAGAACAGCTGGACTTCTACAACCGTTGCCGATACCCGAATGGAAGTGGGAACATATCACCATGGATTTTGTTACAGCTCTACCCCGCAGTCCTAAGGGTAACAATGCAGTATGGGTAATCGTTGATCGCCTCACAAAAGCAGCTCACTTTCTACCTTTCAGAGTAGGTCAATCGACAGAAGTTCTTGCAGATAAATATATGAAAGAAATTGTTCGACTGCATGGAATTCCAGTTAGCATCGTGTCAGATAGAGACACGAGATTCCGATCACATTTCTGGGAAAGTCTCCAAGAAAATTTAGGAACTCGTCTGAAATTTAGTACCTCATATCATCCCCAGACAGATGGACAATCTGAACGAACTATCCAAATCCTTGAAGACATGTTACGAGCCTGCATGGTAGAATTTAAAGGGTCATGGGAAAACTATATTCATTTAGTAGATTCTCTTATAATAACAGCTATCAGGCCAGTATCAAGATGGCACCATTTGAAGCTTTATATGGCAGAAAATGCAGGTCGCCAATATGTTGGGATGAAGTCGGCGAAAGAAGACTTGTGGGACTAGATATTCTAGTTCAGACAACAGATAAAGTCAGAATTATCAGAGATCATCTCCGGGCAGCACAGAGCCGACAGAAGAGTTGGGCAGACACTAATAGAAGACCGTTGGAATTCAGAACGGGTGATCATGTATTTTTAAGGATATCACCAACCAAAGGGGTAATCCGATTCGGTACTCGCGGAAAACTTAGTCCGAGATACATTGGCCCATTTGAAATTTTGGATCGCGTGGGAGATGTGGCTTACCGATTGGCATTGCCACCATCCTTAGAAGGAGTACATAATGTATTCCATATATCACAATTGAGAAAGTATGTCAAGGATGAGAGTCACATTCTAGATCACTCAGAATTGGAATTACAACCAGATTTATCCTACAAAGAGCAGCCGATGGCCATTTTGGACAGAAGTGTTAAAGCATTGAAAATCGGGAAATTCCATTGGTACTGGTATCTTGGAATAGGCATGCCCCAGGAGAAGCTACGTGGGAACGAGAGGATATTATTCGTGAACGTTACCCCCAACTCTTTCCATCTTAGTTGGTAAAACTCCTTGCCCCTATTCTTTCACATCCCCATTATCGAAATTTCGAGGATGAAATTTTTTGATAAGGAGATGGATTGTAACACCCCATCCTCAGTATACGTGCACAGCTATGTGTCCTGATTTTTGGAGCGTATTTTTTTATTTTTATTTTATTTTCTGTTATTTAAAATCTTACTCATATAGCAGTACTGCATGATTTGACCTTTTTGGTATTCGGATTTGACTGATTTCAGTTTCAAATATTATTTTTTAATATTCTAGATTTTTCATGATTTTCTGAAATTTTTCAGAATTAAATTGTAAATCTTCAAAACCGGTGTCGACCAGTGTCACTGACCGACCTTCGGATTTTTAATTTACAAACGGAGTTGAAATTCTAGAAACAGCTTTTACATTATTTCTTAAAGTCATATTTTCTATTTAAATGAATTTTTGAAGAATTTTCAGAATTTATCAAAAATCCGGCCGACCCGGTGTAGGCCAGTATCAACGGTTGACTTCAGGATTTTTATCTTGAAAATTAGATTGAATTTTTAAAACTGATTTCACTAAAAATCTTTAAATAATATTTATTATTTTTGAGAATTTTTGGGAGACCTTTCGAAATACTTTATTTTTCGGGCTTTTTCTGAGTTTTCGGTGTTTTCCCAGATACCGGAATTCTATTCGGATATTTTACTTTTTCTCTCTCCTTACCTGACACGAGATTCACCAACTCTGAGTTCAACAATTAATGCGGAGACTCTCTCCATTCCGCATTTAATGTTGTGTCCTTCAAAAGAAATCAACTCAGATCAAGACACCCATGTTTTTTTGTCCTATTCTACCAACGCAACTTTCATATTCTTCTGGACGCAAGTTTTTCACTGCGTCTGGGCAATTTGCCAGACGCAGATTTTTGAAGAGACGCGGCCTTTTATGAGGAGACGCAACTTTTGAATGAAGGCATGTTTCATTCAATGGCAATATTATATAATTTTTTCACCCTTATATATACACCCCTTATTTTCCTTCTCCTCTCCTTTTCATTTCTTCCTTCCTCCTCCAACAGCAAACGCATCCACCCAAGAAAAAACAGCAGCCAAGTCCCTTTGGCCGGCCACTTTTATCCTCCACCTCCAACACCAACTCCACCAACTCCTCCACCTTCTTCTCCTCCATTTCCCACTCCATTCCAACAACAACAACAACCATAATATCATCTCCATTACCATCTTCTTCCTCTTCTTTTTCACCAAACAACCCATCATCTCCATCAACTTCACCACCATTTCCACCACCACCTACACCACCTTAACCACCACCAAGCATACCATCTTCTTCTCCTCGTCATCCTCTTTCCAACGAACTATAGGTTCGTCCTCCGAAACACCATTTACAAAACTTCAAAAATTAATTTGAACTACACTTGCACCACCATCAACCCTCTCTTTTGGGGCCTTGTCCACCCAACTCCGGCCAACTCCGGTCGCCGCCGGCGAACACGGGCCAAGCCACGGTCGGCCTACCTCCTTTCTCTTCCTTCTTTCTTTCCTTCTTTCCTTTGCATTTCTTTCTTTCCATCCTTCTTTCTTTTCCTTCCATTCTCTTTTCTTTTCTTTTCTTTTCTAAACCTGCGTCTCCCCCTCTCTCTTTCCTGCGTCTCTCTCTCTCTCTGCGTCTCCCTCATTTCTCTGTCTCTCTCTTTCTCTCCTGTTTTAAACGCGGAGATCTTCAACGCACTCCTCGCGTTCTTTTATCAACGCGACGCGGAGTTACGCTCGCATCTACGTTCTCCTCGTGTCCTTGCTGAAACGCGGGTCTCGAACCCTGCGTTTGTGACATCTACGCAACGCGACTCTCGCGTCTGCGTTTTTCCTGTATTATAAAACGCGGGTCTCAGACCCCGCGTTTGTGGCATCAACGCGGCGCAATTCCCGCGTCTGCGACCCCTGCGTCTTCATTCTCACTTTTTCTGATTCATCCTTCTCCTTCTCTCTTTTTATATATATATAATATTGGTTACTTGGACTCCGGAGCTTGGAATTTCCCGGTGTATTTCTTAAAGTTTTAGGCGAGTGTTCTCGCCTTCCTTCAGATTTTCCTGCTTTGTCATGATTGACTAATATTATGTTACTTCCCTGGCACTCTCGCATGCATCATGCTACTACATAATACTTACCCCGCAATATCATATTGATACCTGACTTTAGATTGTCACATTTACGGGAATCTTGTACTTTCTATCCTGGATTATATACGATGACTTGAAATGATAATACTCATGCACTCTTGAACTCCTGATCTAGTCATGCACTTGTTTTCCCGTAAATTGATGATTATATAATAAATCATAAAAAAACCACTTGAATCGGGTCGGGGGAAACTTGCGGCTATCAATATATGTTCGTGTTTACAGTGGTATTAGGTATGTTGTGCAACTACAATTTCCGGTCTGACCTGAGGGCCTCCAGGCGACCGAGGGGAGCGCTGGCTCCCTCCTTCCTGGTACCATCTTAAAAAGGGCATTCTATAAGACCCTCCTGTACGCCTTGCGGCAGGTTCCGTCCTCCAGCAACGGAACAATCCTGGGCCGTGGTCCCGGGTATGCACGGGACCCACTGTAAACATTGTTCGTTGATACCCCCGTTGGTTTCCAATAACAGCCTCGGATTACTCATATGTGGATGTATGTGTGCTGGGACGCTATTACACATACCTAGACATATGGGTAGAACGAGTAATAAGTATAAATATTAAAAATGGCAGATATAGTTTTATTCAGGCCTTATCACTTTCATTTTATGCCCCCATTTCTTGCTTACTGTACATGTACACTTGACACAGTTCTTGATGCTTAATATTGTTTGATCATATCAACACACATATACTTACCTCTGCACGATACTTGGCATTCACCTGTCTATTTGTTAGGGAGTTTCTGACTCCCCTGGACTTGCATGTTCAGGTTCTGAAACCTGGATTGAAGCGGAGCCCTACACTGAAGATCAAGCTTACCTCTCAGAGCAAGCCGACTTGTCCTAACTCCTTCTGTTCCTGAACCTTCCTGCTAGCTCGGGGATCTCCTTCTCAGCCCGTGAGCACCTTTTGCTGTACAAATTGTAATTTTTACTTTTGTACCTGGCTGTGATATAATGTACATGTACCAATATATCACGCTCTGTGATAACTTTGTAATCCTTATGTTGGAATGTATATTGCCACGTGCTTCCGTACTCTTTTCTTGTGTGTACTGATGCTTAGCGTATATACGTGAGGGTATTTTCTGTCTTGCGTATATACGTCGCAGTAACGTCTCCGTACCCGCAGGATCGGGGCGTTTCAATTATCATGCCTAAAAAATAATTCAAATTATTTGTAATATGTGTTGAATTTAAGTCATACATATTTGTTCTTCAAATATTTATAAGAGCTAATTTTTGTGAATTTTGTGTGATTTTATGGGATTTTATAGGTATTAAAAAGCCAACATTTCAAACCTAAAATTCTAGCCTGAGCCTACTGATGGTCTACCGACCGGTCAATCAGACCAGATCTCGGTCGACCGGTCGGTCGATCGATGTGCACAAAACATGCACAATGGCCTTGGCTATGGGCCGGTTGATCGAGCCAGAGAGTTCACTCTCTGGTTCTGGCCTCGGTCGACCCGGCGGTTGACGGTTAGGCAATTTTCTTGGGGCGGTCGACTGGGCGGTCGACCGGGAGCCCCAATGGTCAGAAATCTGATCGTTGGCCAGTCGACCGGGCGGTCGATCGACCGGTCAATTTTGACCTGTTCTGGATCTCAATGGCTATATTTCCAGCCTTATATAACTGGGTCCGTCTTTGAGGCCAGTTTTCACAAGATATTTGAGAGCCAAAATTTTCATCTTCTACAGAGTTTTTAACAAGTTTTCAAAACAAGTTTTAGAGCCTTAGTCTCTATATCTTTATTTGTTTCAAAGTTTTTAAAAAATTAAAAGAAAATAAGTTTTGAGATTGTAGTTCTTGTCCAAAATTTTTATATCGTATCTGTATGACCCGGGAAAGGGGGAGACAGGAGGATTGCTGTAAAAGTTTTCCTTGAATCAAATGAAAAAGGATTACAACAACAACAACAACTGTTCCTTCCGGTTACAAGGGAGGGAGAATATTGAATCTTGAATTCCCCCTTTGTTTAAGCTGGGTTCTTCGCGTGGCGGTGGAGAGTGAATCTTGTTCTCCGTTGACCCGATGACCGTCCTTCAGGGACCTCCTCTTCGGCCGGTAGAAAGAGTGACACAGCTCTGTCTACCAAAACTCTAAAAGAGAAGGTAGGCGAACGCTAGCTCGTACGCAGCGAACTTGCTGAAGAGTTGATCTGCTTCTTCTCTCTCTGTGTCGCCCTCTGCCTTTCTTCGCCTGATTGATTCTCTGATCTCCTCTCTCTGTTTCTTCTCTGTGCGTTATTAATGCCCCCTTGCCTCATAGCAAACGAGGCTATTTATAGAGGTCCCAGGGGTGAACGTGCCCCCTGGAAACGCTCCACAATGAGGGCCAACTTCCCCGCTACATGGGCGGTAACTAACCCACGTGCCTGCTAAAGACACGCCACGATGGGGGCTGATTTCCCTTACGTGTGGGCAGTGATTGGTCACTTAACCAAGGCGGTTATAACTGAGACGCGGGTTTTAGACCTTTGCGTCTTGAGGCTGAGACGCGGGTGTCAGGCCGACGCGCCTTGATGCTGAGACGCGGGTGTCAGGCCGACGCGCCTTGATGCTGAGACGCGGGTGTCGAGCCAACGCGCCTTGATGCTGAGACGCGGGTGTCGAGCCAACGCGCCTTGATGCTGAGACGCGGGTGTCGAGCCAACGCGCCTTGATGCTGAGACGCGGGTGATAGTCCCTCGCGTCTAGAGCTTGAAACTTTGCTTTTCAATGGCTTGTCCTCCAGTACTTTTGGACAGCCTACAGAATCCCCTCCAAAGTTTTTGATATTCCGCAGTTAACTGGGACGGATTTCGAAATACTTTGGATTTTAGCCGTATTTGCTTTCATAATTGGACTGTTAGTGCTCCGGGTTTGATTTTATCTGGAGTTGGTCTTCGTGAGTGTACTGTTGAACTCTTTGAGGCCACCAGAGTTGATCGTGTTGAGTGTCTAGATGCACAGTCTAAACCTCCCCGATTGCTTTTAGTCTGTCACGGGTGTGCTTTACGCCAGGAGTGGTTGGTCGTCTGCTTGCGTCAGTGTACTGTTGAACTGATTTTGCAGAAGCAGGAGGCCGAACGCAGGTTCTTTTCAAAAAGAGCCGAGATGGTATTGCTTTAAAGACGCGATTTCTGTAAGGTGCGTCTTTTGGCAATGGAAACGCGCCCGATCTTCCATGAGGCAGACGCGATGTTGGGCCCGCTGGGTCGGACGCGGACTTTGTAGAGAGACGCGACCTTCCGAATGCATTTATGGAGATGCTGACGGGGCATGTCCATCGAAGAGGTGCGTCCCTTGGGTGCGAATCTGTGCCGTGTCATGATTACGCCGCCAGCTGGCCTGGGGAACCTGCAGGATTTCACCTTTTGGCGCGCGGACTTCTCGGTTCATTAACTGAACCGCGCCACGTGTCAAATGACGACTCGCTACGGAGTCGTGACGCATGATCTTCGCGATGATTTGTTCCACGCGTCATGCGATGATTTGCTGCAGCTTTTATCGGGTCACACGCCGCGTATCTTTGCGAATCCTTGTACCTATAAAAGGCAACAGTCAGAGAGACCTCTTTTCTTCTCTGAACGCACTTGCTCAAGAGAGTTCTCTTCTTCCTCTGTTGAACTGTTCATCTCCATTACTGGACTTTTGAACTATTCATCTCCATTTTAAAGATGGCACCTGAGACCAAGCCAACCGCCTCTTCTTCACGGGTGACTGCCGCCGAGGTCCAGAGGGGCGCTTCCTCTGCGCAGGATGTCGCTTTCCCAGGTATAATGCCTCTTAGGCGTGGATTTCGCCATTAACAGAAGCTCATAGAACCCTAAGAATCCTTAACACAAAATATAACTCGTGTTTGATTCTCAGACGCGGTCTCAGACGCAGTCTTTGAGTTGGTAACCGAGGCGCGGGTTTGGACCCTCGCGCCATTGGGTCCCGCATTTCGGATTCTTCACTTAGAATATTTCTAATTGTGAAGGGTTCAGACGCGGACTTGGTCTGCAGAACGCGGATTTGATCCTTGCGTTCTGTTTCATCAGCTGCCAATTTTGATGAATCTGGCACCCGAGTCCAAGCAATTAGAAACCTGGGGGTGTGAAAGGAAGGGAGTTACCTTCCTTAACTTCTGGCGGTTGTGGTGACGGAAGGGTTAAGGTGGATAACTCCCTTCTTTTCGCACCCCAGAAGTGGCATCAAGGACATTCCATGACCTTCTGGTGGTGGAGACGCAGATCCTGTAGGTCTGGACGCGGGTTTGATAATTCCTGCGTCTAGTATCTCTTCTGCGTTTGGACGCGGTTTCGCAGGTCTGGAAGCGGATTTGATAATTCCTGCGTCCAGTATCTCTTCTGCGTTTGGACGCGGTTTCGCAGGTCTGGACGCAGATTTGATAATTCCTGCGTCCAGTATCTCTTTTGCGTCTGGGTTATGAACACTTAGCATTTTTGCTTCTAATAAAGTATCTAACTAAGTGTCATTTTCTTTTGCAGTGCCCCATCCTTCTGCCTCACTTGCCAAGAAGCGCCACTTTGGACATGTAGGTGGTGCTGACCGGGACTTGACCTTTGTGCTACGAAGGACTGTCCCTGTGACTGCTCACCAGTCGCAGGATCGCAGGGAGAGGCTCTCTAATGTTGACATGAGAACTCTTCGGGTACTTATGACCGATGCAGCATTCACAACGGATGCTCACGTCAAGCTGGAGAAGCCTGCCTTCTTCTTCGGAGATCGTATCAACGATGGCGGCTATCGTGTGTATGACGAAACTTATAAATGGCTCCGTCAGATAAAGGGTGGAAGATTCTTTCTTCCGGACATGGAGAGGATGTTCCCGCTGTCCTACTTCCAGCACATGTCCGTCCCTCGGAAGATGGAATGGGACATTTTTCGATATGTCCCTGAGATTACTCTCGGTGATTTGGGTTCCCATAAAGTACACCGTCATGATAGCCATGACAGTCGGTTCTCGGCCTTTTCCCTAGGTCGCGCAAGTCTGAGGTTCCGGTTGGAGAGATACCACAACTTGACACCACCTTCCTCAACTCGTTCATGGAAGCGGAGGGTGATTATCCGGTCGGTTTCCGTCCACCCGGGTGGGTCCATTCCACGGAGAACTACTGGTGGGGCAGGATGGTGGGTTTCGTCCTCACCGATCTTGGGGATCTGCTAAAGCGTGTGGGACTGTACCCGGCGGTCAGGGCCGTACAGTGGGGCATCCCACCAGGCTCTCATAACTTTTTCGGGATCCTGGAGCGCTACAACCCTCTGACGGGGACATTCTTTACCCCGGTCGGAGAGATGGGCCTTGCACTGCACGAGCTACATGAGGTCTCGGGGCTGGCAACAGGGGACATTCCCTATGAGGAATATGTCCCGACCACTGAGGAGCTCCACCTCTTGAAGAAAGAGTTTCCTCGGGTGTACGAGACTTACTGGGAAGTGATGTGTCACTTTCACATTTGCGGTCAGATAACCTCCTGGAGGGCGCAGGGAGTCAAGCAACTGTCTTGGGCCAGTTATTTATTCAACGGTGTCAATCATAAAGACAATCCGATAACCCGACTGGCTCCCAGTTCCGACAGGGAGATTGAAGACAGGATCGACAAGGCTTCTGAGGGCTTCTACACCACGGTTTCGAACGAGGATGGTTTCGACCCTGACCTGATTTTTGAAAGCTTCCACCATCAAGCCCGGACCCCTATCTCCGATAGGGCACTGTTGGCAGGCTTCTTGATGCTGTGGCTGAAGCGTTGTGTGGTGCCCACGCTGCCACATGAAGCTATTGTTGCTGACGTGGTGTACCCGGCGGTGCTCCTGACTCATGGCAACCCTATAGCCCTTCTCCCGGCCGTGGCGGCTGGCATTCAGAGCGGGTTGCGGGCGCTAACCAAGAGTTTCTGCGAGGCGCCGAAAACTGTCAACTCCCACGGCAAGCCGTATGTTGACTCAGAGGGGAATCCGACGGTGAAGCGCCCTAACCCTCGGATCGAGTTGCCTTATACGTACCTCCTGGCTTGGTACGTGATGCACTGCCCTTCTCTGATGACGGCGGTGTGTTGGAGGGAGAGTTCCGTCCCTTTTGTACAGCGGTTGGAGGATTCGAGCTGGCGTGATCTTTATATATATTACGTCCGAAAGCGACTTTCAGATCCTGCGAATTACCAGCTCAATCGCTGCTTCCCCGAGATCTCTGGTGCATCTTTCGGGGATCTATTTACTGATTCCGCGGGTCCAGATGGCTTCACGAGGTTGTCCGCGGGAGTCTTCTGGTGGTTGATCAATATTCGGCCCGGATATGTGCTTTTCCGGCAAGGGACTTCATGCACCATCGAGCCGTACATGCCGAATCGTTTCGCTCGACAGTTAGGCTACGATCAACTGTACGTCGGGAATCCCAATGCTCGACTTGCCTTCGAAGAAACATGGCCGGCAACATCGAATTAACCGGAGGCTCCTCGCTGGCCAAGTCGTGTCTGCTGTTGGTGGAGCGATTGGGAAGTGACCTGAAAGAGCTGAAGTTTTTGGACAATGCTAGTTCTTCTCCAGAAGCCCAGGTCATCTTGACGAGGCTCCTGGCCATCCAGGAACAAGAGCGACAGGAGGTGGAAGCACAAGTTGCTGAAGAGGTCCGCAATCTCGAGCGTTCCCAAGCTGAATGTCAGAAACTGGCTGACGATTCAATGGAATCCGAGTTCATCTGGTAAAACGCAGAGCTCGCCATTACCAATGCTCGGTCTGCCATCGCTAAGGCGGAAGCCATTATCGCGGATAATGAGAGGACGCTTGCCACCGTCCGGAAGAGGCTGGAGGAGCAACAAGCTGCGAAGGCACGAGCTGAAGAAAGCCAGACCATTCATTCCTCCAGGTTGGAATCTCTGCGAGCACAGCTGGCTGCAAAACCCTTTTTATCTGAAGAGGAGCTACGGGTCCAAGCCATGATGGAGGCTGAGAAGGCACGTCAGCACGAGATGCATCGTCTCAGGGAGCGCATC
This sequence comes from Agave tequilana, assembly GCA_038442645.1. Lineage (NCBI taxonomy): Eukaryota > Viridiplantae > Streptophyta > Magnoliopsida > Asparagales > Asparagaceae > Agave > Agave tequilana. The sequence goes on from JAVJIF010016480.1 coordinate 47,784, forward strand.
CGTTCTTTGCCGGATCAAGACTTTTAGCCTTTTCCCCTTCCTCCCCCTTTTTTTTTTTGTAAAGAAGAGGACACTCTATTAGAGTGTTTGTATCCACTTTTACTATTTTTGATATAATAAAAGTTTTTGAAGTTTTTGTTCCATCTTCTTTGTTTAGCTGTGGATGAATTCAACTCCCTGATCACTGGCTGCGAATACTGAACTTAGGTAAGACTAAGTTCTTTCAATGAGACGCGGCGTCGACTTTAAGTCTTCTTGATGAGACGCGGCATTGATCCATAGAGTAAGACGCGGTCATCCGTCCATAGGAACTTAGATTTCACTAAGTCCTTTTGATGAGACGCGGCGTCAATCACAGCGTGAGACGCGGTCATCATTCCATAGGAACTTAGATTTCACTAAGTCTTTTTGATGAGATGCGGCGTCAATCACAGCGTGAAACGCGAATTTGTCTTGCTGAGAAAGACGCTGATAGAGCAGACGCGAGGGACGTAGCATTGTTTGTTAAAGGGACGCGACGCAGACATTCTTCTGGAACGCGGGTGGATGTCTTTCAATCTGAAAGGGAGACGCGGATTCCTGGACGCGATCTTTACGCCTGCGTTTTGGTGCAACTCCCGAGGCGTTACATGCAGCCTGATATAAAGTTTTTAGGAGATCTTTGAACGTCAAGTCTTTACTGTCGATTGGGAAACCGGGTCATCCGTTGTTTTCCAAGGCAGTTGTCCACGCGTCGATTGTTCATTGGACTGAAGGCGTTAATGCCTTTTAATGCAAAACCGGCGCTGGCGGTTGGAGACCAGTGTCTGCGACGATTCCCAAAGCGACGCTCCACGCGTCAGTCTCTCATTGGACTTTGGCAGTCGTGCGGCCACCAAGGCAACAGTTCTGATTAGCGCACCATTAATGACAGTTATTAGGGGCTGCCTATAAATAGGGCTAACCCTCTTCCTCTTTAACAATCCAGACCTTGGACTGTTCTTTCTTTGGTTTGCTCTGAGAAGTCTCGCCTCCCTTAAAGTCTCTAAAAGGGATCCTGTGTTCATGGATGAAGATGGCTCTGTGGATGAAGATGACCCAGGGCTTTTATGCTCCTGTTTGGTCTCTTCAAGAAAAAGCGTCTCTTGGATCATCTTGCTCGTCCGCGTTTGGATGCAGAGAGCCCAACTCTTGGTAGAGGCCTCTGCTGGTATGTCATCCCGACTTACCATGATGTCTTTAGTCCATCCAGGCCTGCACCTTGGCCCTTCTTAAGGAGATGTCACCATCTGAATGAAATCTTGGTGCATTCCTTTTCTGGAATTTGTGCCATTGATTTGAGCTTCCCTGAACGCGGGTATTGAAGTCCTTGGTACTTGACGCGGGCTTTGCTCATGAAGTTCGCGTTTTAAGGCCATTGACTTAGATGAATTCCAACTTGGGCTGAAGGGTTTCAGACCCGAATCTTGCAACTCCTGTTTACTCAACAACGAGATGACAATTTTCGGCGTTTTGAGTCTTTTTCGCGCCTTGTGCTTTTAGGCGCGGGCGCAAGATGAGACGCAGTTTTGATTCGCGTCTGTCTCTGCTGACGCAGTAGTTTGGCTCACCGCGCGGGCTTATTCCCGCGTTTGCAGTTCTCCATAATAGCCGCGTTTGTTACTTAGTATTCTTTAAAGTATACCAAGTTCCAGATTTGCTAACTCTCTTGTTTATTCTTTGCAGGTAGGCTTGATTGTCCTTTTTCAGATTCGCTGGGCCCCTGGAAGAATATTTCAGCCGGCGGACTTGTTCGATGTTCGTCCACAAGGGAATATATTATGGTCCTCGTCGTCCACAAGGGAATATATTATGTCCCTGACGAGGAATCGACTCTCGCCAAGGTCTCTTCAGATCCACTGCACCAATCATGCCTGCTGGCAAGAGATGGTCAGGGTAAATATGGCGGCGAGGAGGTTACGGTGGACACGGCGGCAGGTAGGATCCTCTTCCTCTCCCACCCCAGAAGTAACATCAAGGACTCCTCATGTCTGCTGGATGGTCTGCTGGGAAAAGAGATGTTCATGAACGAAGGGTTGCCGGACTTTCTGCTTCCACCGGACCTCAAGAACACCATTGCTCTTAGCTTAGTCAGCAGGGCTCTTTCGGTGTTTACATCATGCATCGTGGTGCAACCAGCTTCTGATCGTGGCCACAATTTGGCACTTCTTCCGCCACCGTGCACTTGGAATTAGATCCGGTTTCAAGGAGTGAGTGCAACCTCTGAGAGAGTGAGGGACTTCTTTGTACTCCTTAATTGTAACACTCAATCTTATTGTAAGAGAGCGTTTTGATTGTAAAACTCAATCTTATTGTATAAGAGAGCGTTTTAACTGTAGCACTCAATCTTATTGTATAAGAGAGCGTTTTTGTATCACTTTCATATACCTGGATATAAATAAAAGTGACACTTTTCTTCTTGTCTCTTCTATTGTCTTGAACTCTTTTTTGTCTCTTTTTGGTCAGACGCATAGAAGCAAAGAATCTTTAGCTTATCAAAATGAAAATTTTAACAAGTCAAATTTTGTGGAGAAAAGATCCTATTTCAGGAACTCTCATGATACTGTCAGAGGTGTAATATTAACTTGACAGAGGTGAAATTTTTGATGGACCTGCCACTTTATAAGAGAAAGTGACAAGTAGAATTGGTACCCCCAGGGAGGGTGAACTTTTATCAAGTGTTTGGGATTAACTTGAATGAGCTCAACTGGGGATTTGATGGAAACACTGTTGATGGTGTAGTATTAACCCAACAATATTTTTAGGTAGACTTGTTATTCTGTTGAAGAGAATAACAAGTGGGACTAGACTCGTGGGGAATCTAGGAAAGTTTGTTACTGTCAGAGGTGTGATATTAACTTAACGGGTTGGAAGTGATCTTGTCAGAAGTGTAATGTTAACTTGACAAGGATGTGAGTCAGAGGTGTGATATTAACTTAACTCAGAAGTGTCACTGTTATAGGTGTAATGTTTAACTTGACAGTGAGGGTAATGCTAGAGGTGTAATGTTGAACTTAGCATTGATCATCTCGGCTTGCATAAGGAAGTCCGAGGGAAAGTCATGGCCATAGGTGTATTGTTGAACTTAGCAATGACTTGGATGCTAGAGGTGTGGTGTTAACTTAGCATCATCCATTTCAGCTTCGGTGTGGAAGTCTGAAGAAAAGTGACTGTCAGAGGTGTAATATTAAACCTGGCAGAAACTTGATTACTGTTTAGAGGTGTGGTGTTAAACTTTAACAGTAATTTGTCAGAGGTGTGATATTAACTTGACAAAGATTGACTCATGATAAGAGTAATTTGAGGACCTGTCATTCTATTGGTGAGAATTGACAAGCGAAAATTTTGAAGTGCCAGAGGTGTAGTGTTAACTTGGCAAATTTGAAAATTTGATATTCCGTGTAGAGTTGACAAACAAAATTTGTACTCGACAAGGAATATTGAAAAGTTTCCATTACCAGAGGTATAGTGTTAACTTAGTAATGGTGGTATTTTGTAGACCTACCATTCTGTGGATGAGAATTGGTAGGGGATTTTGGAGGAAAGAGTGGAGTCAAGTCCACTTTAGGATTTTTAGCAAACCCTCAGCTATCAACGGGTTTGAGGTGCCTTTACCAACTACCGTTTGAGTTGGGCTAGCCATGCTATTCCCCTCAGCATGATGAGTTATCGAAGACTTATGTTGGGCTTAGAAGCCAATATTTTCCTCTATCCTTAGCCGTCGGAGGCGTCGGATCAAATGGGAACGTGTCCCTTAGGATTTTTAGCAAATCCTCAGCTGTCAACGGGTTTGAGGTGCCTTTACCAACTACCGTTTGAGTTGGGCTAGCCATGCTATTCCCCTCAGCATGATGAGTTATCGAAGACTTATGTTGGGCTTAGAAGCCAACATTTTCCTCTATCCTTAGCCGTCGGAGGCGTTGGATATTAATGAAGAAGCTCTTCTTGTTTTGATCAGAGGTGTACTTTTAACTTGATCAGCGGAAGAATACCACCTAAGGATAGTATTTCTTCAGGAACCTGCCATTGATCGGCATCATGAGTGTATCGCCATTTGAAGTTATGAGGCGATACGATCCATTTGAGTAGACTGACTCTACTACAAATGGTCCTTCCCATTTGGGTTGGAATTTTCCTTTTGTCTTGTGCGTCATCACCATGGGTCTTCTGACGGCTAAGACTAGGTCGCCTTTCTTGAAAGTTCGCACTTTAACTTTCTTGTTGAAGGCTCTGGTAATTCGAGCCTGGTAGAGCTCGATTTGCTGTTGGGCCTGCAGACGTTTATCATCTAAGGCCTCCAGTTCTTGGAGTCGCTGTCGATGCTTCTCCTCTGTTGTCATCTCCGCTGTCAAGGCGACGCGTAGAGATGGAATTTGGATCTCTAGTGGGAGCACGGCTTCACACCCATAGACCAAAGAAAATGGCGTAGCTTTAGTTGGGGTTCGTACAGTTGTACGGTAAGCCCATAAGCATTCACCCAACTTGTCGTCCCAGTCTCGTTGACTTTTCGAGACGAACTTTTTGAGAAGCTTGCCAATAGTCTTGTTGAAAGCTTCTGTGAGGCCGTTAGCGGCAGGATAGTATGCCGTTGAGGACACACTCTGGATTCTGAACTTGGCACAGAATCTCTGGAAAGCCTGGCTAATGAACTGGGGTCTATTGTCATGGACAATTCGTCGAGGTACACCGAAACGGGAAATAACGTGGTGTTTCACGAACTTGATCACGTTCGACGACTTGACCTCCTTCAAAGGGATGGCTTCGGCCCATTTAGAGAAGTAATCGGTTATTGCCAAAATAAACCAATGTCCTTTTGATGATGGTGGGCTGATAGGACCAACCACGTCCATGCCCCACATTTCAAATGGCCAGGTAGAGGCCGTAGAGTGGAGGTACCCTGGTGCTTGATAGATGAAATCGCCGTGCACTTGGCAGGCGTGACATCTCTTGGCATAAGTGACGGCATCGGCAATCATCTTGGGCCAGTAGTAACCCAATCTTTGGAGTCGATGTGCCAGTTTTGGGCCAGGTTGATGGGCTCCACACACGCCGTCGTGGGCTTCTTTCAATACCTCTTGAGCCTCCTTTGGTGAGAGGCACCGGAGCAAGATCCCGTCATGTGATCGACGATACAATGTTCGCGTAATCGCATTATAATAGAATTTGGGGGCTTTCCTTCGAATGGCAGCCGCCTCTTTGGTGTCTTCAGGCAGGATGCCGTATAAGACAAAATCAATGTAGGGGAATCGTCAGTCTTTAAGCTCTGGACCGGTTGATGCTTCAAGTGCTTCTTCGCGGTGACGACCTCCCGTTGACTCCTGATAATCCTCGAGAGCATTTCTCGGGCAATACAGGTCGTGGCTGTAGACGAATATCTTCTCCATTGCTCCAGCTGGAAGAGCTAAGGAGGCAGCCAGGGATGCGAGTGCATCTGCGTGCGCATTTTGCCTGCGCGGTACATGGTCGATGTAGAAGCTTGTAAACCCCTCGGCCATGCGGATAGTCGCGTTGTAATAGGGTACTAAGTCTTCATGTCGACTTCGTACTCCCTGCGAACTTGGCTGACGATGAGTTTAGAGTCGCCGTATGCCTCGAGATTTTTAATGCTAATCTCATCGGCGAATTGCATCCCAATCAAAAGAGCGTTGTACTCCGCCACATTGTTGGAACAAGGCTCAGTTAATGAGACAGCTCAGGGAATCACATAATTTTGTGGGGATACGAGTACTACTCCTACCCCTACTACTAAGTGTCCCTTCGGGCTTGTTCTTGATGCACCGTCGAAGAAAAGTTGCCATACTTGACTTTCGAACGATGTCTGAGTCATGCAGACTTCAGCAACTTCATCTGGGAGATCCTCGTAGACTTTGGCTGCCCTCGGATCTGGGTGCTCAGCTAGGAAATCCGCGACTGCTTGTCCCTTAATGGCCTTTTGTGGTAAAAAGCACATCTCATATTGGGAGAGCAATATGGCCCATTTTGCCAGTCGGCCATTTAGCGATGAAGGTTTAGTCATAAGTAACCTCAGGGGGTTGACTTTTGATATGACGTTTATAGTCTGGCCTACCAGATAGTGTCGCATTTTCTGGATAGCGAATACTAGCGCCAAACATTCCTTCTCGATCGGGTTATACCGATGTTCGGCTCCAATCATTGTTCTACTTAGATAGTAGATTGCTTGCTCACGTCCCTGATCGTCATTCTGAGCTAGTAGAGCTCCCAAAGAGTGATCCATTGCTCGGACGTACACCAGAAACGGCTTTCCGGCTACTGGAGCTGCAAGGACTGGTGGTTGGGTGAGGTATTGCTTGATTTCCTCGAACGCTTGTTGGCAAGCGTTATCCCAAGTGAATGAGACACCCTTCTTCATCAGCTTAGCGAAAGGTTGGCATCTTCCGGAAAGGTTTGAGATGAACCTGCGGATGTACGCCAATCGTCCTTGCAATCCTCTGAGTTCTTTGAGATTTCTCGGAGGTTGCATCTCCTGGATAGCGCGAACCTTTTCCGGGTCCAAGTGAATTCCGGTGGATGTTACAACAAATCCTAAGAATTTGCCACTGGCCACCCCCAGGAAGGACTTTGTGGGATTCATCTTCAATTGATGAGCCCGCATGATGTCGAAGACCACCTTCAGGTCCGCTATGTGATCACCTTTAGTGCGGCTTTTTACCGCGATGTCATCAACATAACATTCCACCGTTTTGCGTATTTGCTGATGGAAAATGGCGTTCATAACCCTTTGGTATGTTGCCCCTGCATTTTTCAGTCCGAAGGGCATGACGGTATAGCAATAAACCCCCAATGGTGTCCTGAAGGAGGTGTGCTTTTCATCGTCAGGATACATTTTGATTTGATTGTATCCTGAGAATCCATCCATGAAGGACATTCGTTCAAATCCACAAGTATTGTCAATCATGACATCCGTGATCGGCAATGGGAATTCGTCCTTGGGGCAGGCCTCGTTTAGGTCGCGGAAGTCGATGCAGATCCGGATCTTCCCGTTCTTCTTGGCGACGGGGACGATGTTGGCTACCCAGTCGGGATGTTGTTCTTCCCTGATGAAGCCAGAATCAATAAGTTTTCTGACTTCTGATTGAATTGCCTCCATTATTTCTGGACGAAACCGTCGCTGCTGTTGTTTGACAGGCTTTACGTCCAGATTGATGTTGAGGCGGTGCATGGCCACTTGAGGATCAAGTCCTGGCATGTCCTCATAATTCCAGGCGAAGACGTCTATATACTCTTGTACAAGAGATATTAGATCCTTCTTCTCCGATGGTGACAGGCCGTCACTTATGAAGATGGGCTTAGGATTAGCCTCATCTCCTAGGTTGATCTGAACAACCTTGTCTTCTGTGGGTGGCTCGCGCTGTTCAAAGCGGGTATCCCAAAGAGCATTTAAATGTTTGATCCAAGGATTTGTATCAGATTGGATCATTTCCTCATCTCCGTCTTCCAGGTGGCTTGTTGAAACCATGTTCACTGAAAGTTCTCTGAAGATGTTGCCGACACTGACATCTGACTCCCAAGATGATGTGTCTGAAGAGTAATCGTTGCTCGACGATTCTTAAGAATCGGAGGCTGATGGGACCGGAGTTGATACATAGCCCAACCCCCGGCGCGTCTGATGATAATAATCAGGGGCCTTCCCTTTCGGCACAAAGGATCGAAGCAGCGTCCTCCTTCCTTTGCCGAAGTTCAACCCGGGTCTTTTGGTTAGATCGTACCCCATGCACTTCATCATTTTGAGCGCTTTTGGTTCATAATGATTGAGCTGAGGGGACTCCTCCTCACTTCCCGAGTCTTCACAGGGCATTGGCTCAAACGAGATTCGCCCAAAAAGAATTGGTTTTTGGCCTTTTCGTCTTGCTGGAACCATAAATATAGATTCTTGCGCATTACCATTGTCTTGGTACGTCTCGAAGGACGATTTCACTGGTACATGCAACGATGTCAAAGCATCTACTGCCGACCAGGGGTCATCGTCTATTTCGGTGCTAATGTCTGATGGTACTGAATCAGACGCAAACACAGAAAAATACACAAAATCTACATCTTCATTAATATACCAACCGCCTGCATCATCAGCGGAGGTATTATCAACATCGAGCTTATTAGTGCTCTTTACAGGTGGATCCAGCTCCCACACGCACTCATCTTCCTCGGGCTCGGTGTCAGCTTCGTTACCAGAGTCTGGTTCCTCTGGTCGCGGGACCTCATCCGTCTCCCCGGATCTTGGTACAGCAAGGAGTCGGTGAAATAATTCTCGACCCCTTTGAACGGATACCTTTCGGCGATCAATGTCTGCACATTTCCACTCCCGTCAATGTATTTCATGACTTGGTGGAGAGTGGAGGGAACGATGGAGTTGCGGTGAATCCACGGTCGTCCCAGCAATAGATTGTAGAAAGTGTTGGCGTCGATGATGTAGCATGTCACTTCCGACTTGAGACTTCCAATCTGACACCTGAGCTTGATCTTCCCCATCGGACGGGTCTGGTTGGCATTGAACCCATAGATAGTCGTCTGGGTGGGGCTCAAACGATGGGTAGGAATGCCGAGATGTTGCATGACCCGGCGAGGCATGATGCTCAACGCGGACCCTGGGTCTACCTGGATGCGGTTCACCTCGGACGATCCAATAAACCCTGTGAAGTACAGGGGTCGATCATGCTTCCCTTTCACCTGCATATCATCCGCCGTGAAGGTGATGCAGGGAGCATTCTGGGAGGTGTGGAGGCAATCCTCTACATCTTCCTCCTTCGGCACCTGGGTCATGAAGACCTCAGCATTTGCCAGAGCTTCTTGCAGAGCTTCCCTGGTCGACTTTGATAGTCTAAGAAGTTCATACAAGGTAATGCGTGCCGGAATGTTGGCCAACTGAGCCAGGACATCAAAGCGGTAAGGTGTCGTAGATCCTTCCGCGATGCCCTTTTGAAGGGCTCGAGAAAATCGAGTCGCCTTCTGCTTCTCCACAGGTGGCTTTGTGGAGGGCCTGACTGGCTCAGCAGTTGGTTGTGGAGGGGCTACTGCCGTCTCGCCGTACTATTTCAAGTACGCCTGTCCTGAACGGGTTCCCGCCATCGGTTGGTTGGGCTCTGCGGCCAAGACTATCGTTTCCTCCTCTGAGTCAGTCAGTGAAGGAATATCAGTCTCCGCTTCTCGAGAGGAGACACCCACCACATTGCAGGATGAGGCCTTTGCCTTACCTTTGGATTTCCTATTGGTCACAGTAGTCCACTGCTGTTCATTGACAAGGTCAGGGTGAACCCACATAATTTTCCCTTGAGGTGTAGGGACGGGTACCAAGCCTTTCTCTTGCTGCTGGTGAGGGTCTGTGTTGACCACTCTCAGCTCTCCTCTTGGAATAGGAGTTACCCCCGCAGGCGTTGGAGGTTGTCTTCCGAACTGGAGAACCGACGTCACATTAGCCGTCACCTTCTTCTGCTCTGGTCGGAGCTTTAATACCTCCGCGTCAATCAGAGCCTGAAGGATGTCCTTGAAGACGTAGCAGTTTTTGGTGGGGTGTCCCAACATCCTGTGATACATGCAGTAGTTGGGATTGCCGGTCTTGCCGACTTCCTCTGGGCGTCGAGCTTCAGGGAGCTTCAGTCGGTTGCTCTTGTTGAGTAGTTTAAAGAGCGAATCGACATGTTCCTCCTTGAAGGAATATTGTTTGTTGGCGCGAGGCTGACTTGAAGAGCCACTCGTCTTGCCTGAATGAGGTTTGGCGAGAGATTTGGTCTCCGTTGCCAAATTATCCTTCCGCTTTGTTTGGAGGGATGTATCTGGCGCACGCCTTGTCGACCTTTTCGGCCTAGGCTTACCTTCCTCCGCTCTGACGCGGGCGACAATCTCCTCAGCCTGTTCACCTTGTTGGACTAATTGCTTCCAGGTGCGGCTTTCAGTAACTCCTATTTGAGCAAGGAGTGAGGTTTGGAGATTGTGGCGGCATGTTTCCACCAGGGTGGCCTGGGTCATACCGCTTGGACACCGGAGTGCCATGTTCCGAAATCTTTCCACGAAAGATTTGACGGACTCCCCTTTTAGCTGTTTGGTAGCCAAAAGGGTTGGCATTGTGACTTCGGAGTCATCCTCGAAGAAGCGTGTTAAAAAGAGCTTCTCCAAATTGCCCCAGTTCTTGATAGAACCTTCTGGGAGCTTCATAAACCATTCAAAGGCCAACCCTTTCAGGGTACCGATGAACATGCGTGCCAGGATGGCGTCATTATCTACTACATTCCCGGTTTGGGATTTGAAGTAGTAGATGTGCTGGTTGGGTGACCCCTTCCCATCAAAGGCTTGAAGAGTTGGAGCTTTGAACTTGGGCGGGTACGGAACCAAGTCCCATTCAGCCGGATAGGGCCGGACCACTCCTACTTCTTGGAGGTCTTTGCGATTGGCAAGGGCCTCGAGGCATCGCTCTAGTTGACTCATTCTTTTAACATGAGCCTTTCCCTGGTCTTGGTCGCCCTTTACTTGCGACGAGGATTTAGGCGAATCCGCAGCAGATCGCCGCGCCTCCTCAGATGGTTCGGAAGATGAACTTTCTCCCTCTCTCCTATTGCCCTTTGACTTTTTAGGAGGAGATTTCCTCCTGTCTTTGAGCAGCTGTGCAATTGCCTGCTTGAGGGAGTTGATAGATTCCTGCTGAGCAAGAATCATATCCATTTGTGCCTTCTGGATCTGCTCTAAACGTCTAGCCGTCTCCTCAGGAGTGCCTGTCATGTAGGCGGAGGTCTCCTTCTCGACGGAAGAGTTTGAAGCCCTTGATTCCGCTACGGCGGAGTGAGAATCATTAATGCCATGGGCTAAGGCATTATAGTCAATTGGGGGAATGGCCCCAGTCCGGGTGCGAGTGTGTCGATACACCCCTTCCGGTTAAGAGTCAGACTCGGAGTCGTCTGAGCTGACTGCAGGTTGTTTTCCCTTACTCCTGCTTGTCATATTCGCAGTGAGCTCCGGGTACTCAACGTCAGAGAATGTTCTCCTTCTGTGGGAGCGTCTTCTTTTAGCTGACGGAGGAATCAGGGTCAGCTGTCTGACTAAAGACTGCTGGTGTATGCCTGATCCGCAACGGCACTCAGAGAGCATATGGATTAGCCGTTGGCAGCAACACGATGAAGTGGCCTGATTGGCACTTCTTTTCTTCGTCAGATAATCCCTCAAATCCATGGGAGGGGGATTGAAAAGACTAGCCTCGTAACGTCGGAGACGGGAGGCATCCATGTGCTGCACAGCTTGGACGCAGGCATCAGAGACACGGTTCTTGCGCCGCGGCTGTGTAACGCGCGTCTGGCGTCTCTGCTGAGATGAAACGCGAGTCTCGCGTTGCTGCCTGGTGCGTCGGGGCAGAGACACTTGAGTGAGGATGGGCTGTTGAGCCCCACGCCTATGGGCTTGTGCCTCTTGCGCTTGACGAGGCGCAGAGGTCTCATTTTGGCGTTTGTTGAGTTGGTCCTCAGAGGACCTAACTGAAGGAATCTCGCGTTTGGGGCGCCAAACGCGGACTTCACGTACTGGACGCGGCGTGGGCAAGGCGCGAGATTGTACGTCGCGTCCAGCCTCAGTTGGACAACCAACGGTTCCAACTTGCAGCTGACGCGCACGTCTCCTCTGTCGACGCTCAGCGTTTCGATTGCGTCGAGGAGGTGGAGAGAGACCAACGGCATCCTGATGCTGGACACCAGGGATTTTGACCACGCGGGTCTCCTGAGAGACGCTGACGCGGGTGTTCTGTGCGACGCGGTTGGTCGCAAAGGCAGATGTGCCTGGGACCACGCGGGCCTTCTGAGAGGCGTTGGCGCGGGTACCTTGCTTGGCACAGTCGGCAGCAGGGGAGCTCGAGAAAGCCACAGATTGGGCCTCGAGGCCATTCCCCGTCGAGACCCGGCGGCAGACGCGGGTATTTGGGCTCTTGGAGCCGGAAGAGAGAAACTTTTCGTACTTCGCCTGGTCGAACTCGACAACGAGCGATTCGACCATCTTCCCTTTATGGTGGACGTCATCGTGCGCCACTATTTGCTCCTCAGTGACAAACGTGATCCCCAGCGGAGTCGCCATCTCTTGTATGACCCGGGAAAGGGGGAGACAGGAGGATTGCTGTAAAAGTTTTCCTTGAATCAAATGAAAAAGGATTACAACAACAACAACTGTTCCTTCCGGTTACAAGGGAGGGAGAATATTGAATCTTGAATTCCCCCTTTGTTTAAAGCTGGGTTCTTCGCGTGGCGGTGGAGAGTGAATCTTGTTCTCCGTTGACCCGATGACTGTCCTTCAGGGACCTCCTCTTCGGCCGGTAGAAAGAGTGATACAGCTCTGTCTACCAAAACTCTAAAAGAGAAGGTAGGCGAACGCTAGCTCGTACGCAGCGAACTTGCTGAAAAGTTGATCTGCTTCTTCTCTCTCTGTGTCGCCCTCTGCCTTTCTTCGCCTGATTGATTCTCTGATCTCCTCTCTCTGTTTCTTCTCTGTGCGTTATTAATGCCCCTTGCCTCATAGAAAACGAGGCTATTTATAGAGGTCCCAGGGGTGAACGTGCCCCCTGGAAACGCTCCACAATGAGGGCCAACTTCCCCGCTACATGGGCGGTAACTAACCCACGTGCCTGCTAAAGACAGGCCACGATGGGGGCTGATTTCCCTTACGTGTGGGCAGTGATTGGTCCCTTAACCAAGGCGGTTATAACTGAGACGCGGGTTTTAGACCTTTGCGTCTTGAGGCTGAGACGCAGGTGTCAGGCCGACGCGCCTTGATGCTGAGACGCGGGTGTCGAGCCAACGCGCCTTGATGCTGAGACGCGGGTGTCGAGCCAACGCGCCTTGATGCTGAGACGCGGGTGATAGTCCCTCGCGTCTAGAGCTTGAAACTTTGCTTTTCAATGGCTTGTCCTCCAGTAACTTTTGGACAGCCTACAGTATCTAGAGTTTTTCCCAAGTGTTTTCTTTTCCAAAACACTTTATTTTCTCACACTTGAGCTATCAATTCTATACCTATATATATGATCTTATTTTTTGTGAGAAAAATTGTTTGTGATCTTTCAAGATCACCAAGAGAGAGTTTGTGATCATTGGGTCACTAAATTTTATTTCTTCTTTATTTTGTGCTAGGCTTTATGCCTTCCCTCTTGTGTAAAGGTAATTTTGTAGAGAGAAGGAGTTGTATACTTCAGCGTTGTAATTCCTCAATGGAGGTCCCCGTGTGGAAGATCTTATAGTAGATAGTTAAAATCTTTTTGTGTGAAGACGGAGACGTAGAGCAGTGGCTCGAACCTCGAAACATATCTTGGTGTTTGCATTTGATCCATTATCTCTCAACTCTATCTCTCTTATATCTTGCATTGTTTTACATTGTTCATATTCATATGCTAAATATAGTTTGTGTGTGTCCCCACTTGTGTTCAACTAAGAGAGGTTCTAATAACACCTTAACTCTTAATTTAGAGGAATCTAGAGGAGTAGTTCCAGAGCTCTTCACAGGGAATTCAGGCTTACTCTTAGTTACACATAGTGTGTTTGCAATTAAGTTTTTAATTCCGCATCATTTGCACTAGATTAGCTAATACACCTATTCACCCCCTCTAAGTGTATTTTCACTACCTAGATTTGTACTCTCTTTTATTTGCTTATAAAAGGTCATGGTATCTTTGTTATTGTAATTAATCGAATTTTGCCTTAATAAACTTTAAGTTTTGCTCTTCAAATTTTCTCATGGATTCGAGTTGTTTTCTTTGACTCGTGGATTTGAGTCGCTTGCTCATGGATTCAAATATTATCCTACCTGAAAGTCTCTTTCAGGGTTTATTAGCACTAAAACGAGATCTAGCCGGCGTCTTTCGCTTCCCAATTTGCGTCAAGTGGTACCAGAGCTTCAGCAAACTTTCTGACAATGGCAGGAGATGGCATTAAATCACAAAGCCTTTCTGCAAGGGTGGCACTATTGAAGGGAGGCTCAATACCTTTGAATTAACCATGGACAGTATGGTCCAAGAAATCAAGAAGTTGTCATTTAAGATCGATGATCGAGGTCTAGCCTATGGTACGTACAGAAGTGGGTGAGATCGTTCATCAGGTAATCCTCTTTCACAACATCCATCACATTAACCATCACATCAAACCCTACAACATCAACCTCCACCACACAAACCACCGCCAAATCAACCTCCACCATATCAACTTCCACCATATCAGCCACTACAACCATCACCACCATCAAAATGTCCTCTATGAAATTTTCAATACAAAGATCTTCCTAAAGAGGAAGAATTGAATAACCCCCTCTATCAAGGAGAGGCTTCGAGGATAAGCTAAGTTCATGATAGAGAGATGGCTTACGGATAAGGCTCTACGCGGATAGACAATCCTAATCCTAATAAGGGAGGAGGATTTTCTTTCCCTAATCTCCGACGGGTTATGTACTCACAGTAGCTGCGTGTACTGTTAGTTTGAAAAAAGAGTTGTAAGACACATCGTGCTTTCAATGACAGGAGAAATACATGGCTGCAATTGAGGCATCAAAAGCAGCTTTATGTTGAGAGGATTGGTTGAGATTTTTGGCATCATATAAGATTCAGTTCGAGTTCATTGTGACAGTCAGAGTGCTATTTATCTCGCTAAGGATCACAAGTATCATAAGCGAATGAAGTACATTGATGTGAGCTATTACAAGATACATCAGTAGGTCGTAAATGACAAGTTGATCGACTTGGTGAAAATCAGCACAAAAAAGAATCCAACAGGCATGATAACGAAGACCATCCAGTGGAGAAGTTCAGAATATCTCTGAACTTCATCAAGGTTCTCCAAAAGTAAGATGGGGAACGAGCCTCTTGGGAGGGAGCCATGTTAAGTCACAAAAGGGGGGAGAAAGCGCGGTGAATGGAGCATAAGCCAACTTCTACAAAGAGACTCAATGAACATGAGTCAAGGTAGAAATTGTTAGTGTTTTGAATGCCTCATATTCATTGGAGAGGAATTCAAGTTTAGGTGGAGGTGTTACAAACTTCAGAGATAGAGAACGGACATGCACAGTCTATGCACGAGGAGTTGTGCACATAATAAGTCAACTTATCAACCAGACTAGTTGACTTATGTACGAAGTAGTTGACTTATACCTTGCAGTGCGGTCGACTAATTTGCAACAGAGAATGAGGATCTTAGGTTAGTCGACTGATACATCAATATAGTCCACTAATGAGTAGGATTAGTCGACTTATATATCAGTATAGTCGACTAATGGCGATTCTGGCAGTTTCCTTTTCCGGTTCTGTTTCTAATTCGAGTTGGATTCGAGTTTTCTTTTTTCTCTGAGGCGTTGCTATTCCTATTGATGGAATTTATGTTGGATTAGGATGATACTAGGAGTCTATAAATACCCCATAGGGGTGGCCTTTGAGGGCAAGTCAAGCAAATCAAGAGAAAATCAAGTTTTCACCATTGAGAGTTGTGTGTGTGAGAGAGATTCTTATAACTCTTGTATTTTCTTCTCTGTTTACAATATAATTTCTCCTCTCTTCCCCATGAATGTAGACACTCTTGTCGAACAATGTTAGATATGGTATTCTTGTGTTTCGTCATAATTAGTCTTTATTACTTGCTAGTGGTAGATCGCTTCTACGCTTCCGTTGCCGAGTCCCTTGGAATTTTCTCTTGCTGTGTCGTCGTTTCACAAGAAGTGGGATTTCAGGGCAAGTGTCTCTGAGTTCATAACATTCCTTAAAAAAGGGATACTAGCATATATATCCTTAGGTTTTGACAAACGTATTTCACCTTGCCTTATAGGTATTTTCGACTATGTCCCTTTGTTTTGACAATAATTTGCATATACGTTCTTCAGTTAACAAAATGTTAACTTCCGTTAAAAACGATTGCCCATTGAACAATATAGAGTACTCAAAAGTTAAATTCGTAGAAGGTAAATATGCAAAGGGTATTTCTATTATATCGTAAAAACTTGTGACAATAAGGATGTAGGATATACACAAAAATTCTTTAAATCTGGAAGGGTATATGTTCAAATATAGTTTTGTGAAAGGTAAATAAGCAAAAAACTAAGTTTCACAGCAGCAGAAAAAAGAAAAAAAAGAAAGAAAAACCCAAAAGGAAAATAGAGAATTTATTTTTGTTCTTTTTGCACATCCCAGTTCCCTGTTCCCCACCATTGTTGTGATTCGTAAATCTGACGTACTTGCAGCACGGTTTTGCTCTTGAAGACGAGAAATGCTAGGCCAAATTCTAAAGGCTTGGCGGGTCAATGTAAAGATCCCCTACAATCTCAACCAAATCTTAATAAACTAGGCCTCTGGCTGTTCTCAGCAAGATGTGGAACAAGAAATCATCAAAAATAAGATGTATAACGTGCACATGGCAATTAAATTATATGCCCTCTTCTCTTTATACTCAAGCCTCTTGCAATACGCGATTAGCCTTTGGTTCTTTATTCTTACACTTGCAAGTAGCTTAGCTTGCGGATTCTTGACCCAGGAAAACTAGTAGGTCAAGAATTAATGTGCAAATGAAGGATTCAAGTTGCACAATTTGACCTGTTCTTCTCACCAACCAAGCTTTAACACGAAGAAATCCTACATGCAAGCGTGTGACTTCTTTCCGCAAAGCTTAGATATTATCATGTTAGAAAAGGGAATGCTAGGCATTTAGAAATGTTGGGATTTGGGTCGAACAAATACTCTCACATTGGCTATACGTGAGAATGGTCTTGGGTTTATAAGGATTTGAGCTCACCTAGAAGGTTAGTCTTTTGGGATGGTACCCAAGTCCTTACAAATGATATTAGAGCCATACTCCTGTTAGGATTATGACGTGAATACATCGTGAGCTTGATTAATATCGGATTTGACAGTTTTCTTTTCTGGATCTGTTTTGAGTTCGAGTTGCATTCAAGTTTCCTTTATTCTGATTGAAAGTGTTTTGAGTTCTAATTGTATTCAAGTTTCCTTTATTTTGATTGAAGGAGCTTGTTTAGGATTAGGAGAGTTCAATGATTTATAAATAACCTCTTAGGGGTGACATTCAATGTATTCTAAGAGAATCCTATGAATTTATAATTCCTAAGGAAATAATTCATCTAGGTGAGAAATTCGTGAGAGAAGCTTAACCACAAGGGTTCATTGTTCTTAGCGGCCATCAAAAGCTTGTAACTTCTCAGCGTGAGGTGTAAGTAATTCTTATTATACTCCCCCAAAGTTTTAATAAAGTTTCTCGCTCTTCTCCTGTGGACGAACACACGATCTGTTTGATCAGTGGAACCACGTTATATTGTGTGTTGGCTTTCTATCTACTTTGGAATATCTTCTTCTTTTCTTCTTCAAGTTGCCTTAGTAGATCATGTGGTTCGTATCCACTGCGCCGCCCCAATCGATCCGGTCGTCGGGGCGTCCTCTCCTGAAATCACAACAATTGGTATCAGAGCATACAGATTGTTTACCAACAATTGGTATCAGAGCAAGGCCAACTTGAAGATGTTTGCGATCAAGTTTGATATTTAGAAGTTTGATGGCGTTATCAATTTCAGCAGGTGGCAGATTAGGATGAACTCTATCCTTACCCAGAGCGAGTTAAAAAAAGCACTACTCCGGAGGGAGAAAAAGCCTCAAGATATGAAGAAAGAAACTTGGTAGGAGTTGGATAAGAAAGCCTTGACAATTATTCAAGTTTACTTGGCGGACGAAGTGTTGGATGAGTTTTCTACGAAGGGCCTGTTTAGTTAAAGGTGGAAGTGAGGAAGTGAAGAAGTGAGGAAGTGGTAATAGTTCCCTTTGGAGCATGGGAATTGGTTAGTAAGTTTTCTGGTGTTTGGATATTGTTGGGAAGTGTGATTTGAAAAATATTACGTCTTTTCTGGTATTTTAATGGTAATGTGGAAGTGGAAGTAGAAAAGTTGACCACAAAGTTCACCGCAAAATAATATTAAAATAAAAATTAATTAAGAAAAATAAAAAATGAACTGTAATTAGAATGCAAGTGAGATTTATATGATCAAAAAATTAACTATTTTGTGCTACAACTTATTACAAATGAGATTTACATGATCACTAAATTAACTGTAACACTCTGAAAGTGAGAAAATGATTGTGTAATAGAGAAAAGAGAAAAGGAAACAAGGTTTTCTTATTTTCCTTTTCCGGTGTTTGGATAGATAGGGAAGTGAGCAATTATACTTCCCCATTTTCTTACTTCCGCTCACTTCCTTGCAACCAAACACCCCCGAAGAAAACATCGTCCTCACTGTGGGAGTGACTTCAGAATCACTATCTAAAGAAGTCGTTATCGAATCGCTTGATTCTGAAGCAGCGTCTCTTTCTTCTTCACATGCATAAAGGTACACCTATCAAGTCTCAATTGCAGAATTTTCCTCTATTATTAATGATCTAAATAAGATAGAGGTTAAGATAAAAGATGAGGATTAAGCACTTCTATTATTATGTTCTTTACTTTTTTCATATAAGAATTTTAGGGAAGCTATCATTTATGGAGGCAAGTCAACAATCAAGGTCAATGAGGTCAAAGGAGCATCTGCTCAATAAGAACAAAATTGACACCCAGTTGATGGGTGAGACTCATCATGATGAATTCCGAGCAAGTTCATTATTCAAGGGAGAAGAGTAATAATGAAAGTTTTACGGGTAACTCAAAACAGAAGAATTTGATGTGCAACTATTGCCACAAGAAGGAGCACATTAGATCTGAGTGTTGGCTTCGAAAGAAAAAACAATCCGATGCTAATGTCAGTGAATTGGTTGAAAGAGTGAAGAACAGTGCAACATTCTTTGTTACAGATAGACCAGTTGGTAACAAAGATAAACGAGTCATAAATTCTAGATGTTCGCAGCATATCAGTTTCAATAGGAATATGTTTTCTTCGTACACTTCGATTTAAGGGAGAGAAGTATTCATGGGGAATTCTACTACGAGAAAGGTGATTGGCGAAGAAACAATTCAGTGTCGGTCTCATGACGGACTCTTCAAGGCGTTCATCATGTTCTCAAATCAAGGTGTAATCTCATCTCTCTTGGATCCCTATAAGGGAAAATGTTCTGTTTCAATTCGAAAGGTAATCTTATTAAAGTTTTCAAAGAGGCCCATGTGATGGTTTAAGCCGAATGTGTCGGCAATGTGTATATGTTGCGAAAATCAGAGGTTACAGTTGGTGGATTGCAGTTATTCTCAGCTTCAAAAGCGGTAGTTGTGGAACAATCAGAGACAACAATGGAATCGAGCTCGGATGTTCAATTGTACCCTAAAGGGAGATTGGGACTAGGCGTGCAATAAAGTAGTTCAAATCGTTACTCCTATAGTGGAGCAAATTCTCAAAGGTCTTCTGTACATCAAGGAGATCATTGGGAAATAAAGTTCAGGTTATGCCTGAACTTATTCGACCTAATCAAGATGTGAACCCCATGAGGGGGTTATGGAGAAGAGGGAGTGAGATGGAAATGAAGTCAAGTTTGTTCAATTGTGTGTAGATGTGAGCACATGGAGCATGGTGGCTATTCTCAGACTCGGACGTATTTAAGTCAAGGAGGAGATTGTTAGGATTATGACGTGAATATGTCGTGAAGGTTGATTAATGTCAGATTTGACAGTTTTCTTTTCTGGATCTGCTTTGAGTTTGAATTGGATTCAAGTTTCGTGATTGAAGGTGTTTTGAGTCCGAGTTGGATTCAAGTTTTCTTTATTTTTATTGAAGGAGTTTGTTTAGGACTAGGAGAGTTCATTGGTCTATAAATAACACCTTAGGAGTGGCCTTCAATGTATTCCAAGAGAATCCTATGAATTTATAATTCCTAAGAGTGTAATTCATCTAGGTGAGAAATTCGTGAGAGAAGCTCAGTCACAAGGGTTCGCTGTTCTTGGTGGCCATCAAATGCTTGTAACTTCTCAGGGTGAGGTGTAAGTAATTCTTATTATACTCCCCCAAAGTTTTAACAAAGTTTCTCCCTCTTCTCCTGTGGACGTACACACGATCTTGTTTTCCATTGAAATTGGTGTTCGTGGGAAAACTTACAAAAAAGGGGTCGAGGAGCGAAATTATTGTTTTCCATTATGTTTGCAAAGGGGGAAAACTTACAAAAAGAGTTTGAGGAGCTAAATTATAAGTATTCTTAAAAAGATTACAAGTAGATCTCCTCAGAGATTCTGGAGAAGTGTGCCGATAGGAGTCTGGTCAGCTCGCGACCACTTTGTCCCTTTGACGATGCGGGCGATGAGATTCCCTTCTCGCCTGGTTCGGGGAATCAGAGAACAGAAGGTTGGTAGAACCCTCTTGCTGCTTCTCAAAATCGCCTTCAATTAGGAATTCCTTCTCGCCTGGTTCCGGAGATTCCTTGAGAAGAAGGACGATGTTAGGGTATCAACACCCTGGATAGAGAAAGCAATTCTCTAAAAGGTCTCTGAATTCGAGAGCGCACGATGCGTTATGAAGAAGCCTCTGCTTGTGGAGTCCTCTTATATGCATGCGTCGTGGTCCGTATGCCTTCCTCTCATTGTACCCCTGGTGGGCTATTTATAGGGAGAGCAAGGGTATAATCGTCCCTTGAAAATATAGAAACAGATTGAATCGAATCTATTTGAATCCGGAAAGTAGCCTTGCTGCGAGGCTAGGATCAGCTTCTGCGAAGCTAGAATTGGCAGGTCAGTTGACCTTCTTGATCCTTTCCATATCGTTGGAGGATTCTCCCTGATCTTCTTACTCGTTTTAGAAGAGTTAAGAGATTGTGGCAATCAACTGCCAAATTTGATCTCTGATTTGATCTTAATTGGATTTGATCTGATTGGATCTGATCTCATCCGGAGATTTGATTGGTCAAAGGTTGACCATAACAGACCAATAGCGAAGCTGCCCACATTGAGCTCGTAGCGGAGCTAGAGACAGTTTCTGGCGAAGTCCGAAAGAAACCCTTTGGCGGAGTTGGAAGTCCTCTGTGGCGAAGTTGCGAGTTAGCTTCTTGGCGAGGCTTTGGATGGCTTCAAGGCGAAGTTGGATGATATTAGCCTCTCAAGTGAGGCTATCCCTTTGGGCTCATGCGATGCTAAGTGCTAGCATCTTAGACCTGCTGAGGTCTGTTCAGAAACAATTCGGGTTTACTGTCTGCTTGCTGGATCAGTGGAGTCCAAGTTGCTTCCTTGTCCCTTGGAGATGGATGAAAACTGGTCTTCAGCTTGTCTGTCACTTGTCTTTTGTAAATGTCAACAAGTTTAGACATTGTTCGGACCAATAAGAATCTTGTCTTTTTTAAGTGTCAACAAGACCCCCTTAAAAGTTTTCAGAAGTCTGCAATGGTTCAGACTTTGAAATATTTTGAACTGCTTTGATTGATGGTGTGTGGAGTATGAACGTCGCCATGATGGTTGAGTTCAGCTTCGCTTTCAATCCTACTTTGGGATGTTGATTCGCCAAGGAATCATGTAGACTCACGTCTGGGTAGCTTCGCGGCTAGATAAGTTCGCTCTGGAACATCTGTCGCTTTCCCGAGGCCAACTGCCGTGGGCCGGTTACGAGGAGGATTACTCCTTTCTTCGTGCTGATCGAGAGAGATATTCTCCGATTTGCATGTTTCCAAGGGAGGATATTCCCTTTCTTCAAGGCGCCATAAGTGCCTTTATGAGGGAGACGTTTCTCCCTTCGCATGGTTCCAAGTGTAACGCCCCGATCCCGTAGGTACGGGGACGTTATGGCGACGTACATACGCGAGGTGAATACACACTCACGCGTACGTTAAGCCTCAGTACAGTACATTACCTCCATATAAACATGAGGTCCAGCATAAAAGCAGTACAGGAATACCTGCAGAAAGAGGTTAGCGATCATAACAGATATGAAAGACGGGAACAAATAAGGTAACAGAAATAAATGACCAAGATACCTATGAATAGGCCCGATGAGGAATCTCCTATGTGACTCCACGGCACTATCTGATAATATGATAACTCCGATCTCCAATCTGGGCACGCAAACCCAGGGTCGTCAGAAAGCGACCTAGTGAGTGGTAAAATGAAGGAGGCAGTAATATACATATATAATAGTAATACAAGCACGATACTAATATATAATATCTAATGTGGGACTAGTGATACCATATAATAAGGATATAATAAGCAGTCGACCTATAAACATGTAAACAGTAGAAATATATAAACAGGTCATCTTTTAATACCATGACTACCTAACCGGTTATTATCGGGTCATGTCTCTAGTCGTATCCAGTTTACCGAAGGAATGGTGACGTGATAGAGATGAACATGTAGTGATGTAAATGAACATGCAGGTGGGCATATGCAATATGAACATGCAGGTGGGTCTATGCAATGTAATCACTATACGGTGTGGTGGATATACAGTAATGATGTCTACTATACAGAAAGCATGACATATACAATACCGTACATGCGTCGTCTGCCATCACAGAAAGTATAACATATGTCAGGTAAAGTAACAAGTATACAGGTAACAGGATATCAGATAAAGTAGCATGAACAATAACAAGATAGCATATATGTATCAGGCATGTCATGTGATTTATACAATAGTAGCAATCAGTACCACTTGGTATTTTAATTACTCTCTTCCAGTGTCCCATACCACTGGCAGTTCATACTGGAGCCCGCACTCCAGTCGAACCCATCCGGACATGGCCTACGGGTACCATTATCCAAACGAGAGAGTGACCAAATAACAAGTGTTCCCGACGTCACTATCGTGTATACTGTTTTATTATGTTAATTGGAAACCCGTGGTCGAGGAGTTCTTATCGGGTGGATGTATCCCGTGCATACCCGGGATCACGGCCTTAAACAAGCCCCTGGCTGCCAGGACCAGGGCCCTCCGCTAAGAGGGGAGCATGAATCAAGTAACAAGAGCTCATGGAGCAATTGGTAGGCAGCCCTCCTACCGTCCCCTGCAGTGGGAAAACAATATGGATCCAGTACATCACCCGATAAGATCTAATCAACCGTCAAGTCTCCCCCATACCCAGGTTAGTTTTATGAACTGATATGTCACGTATACAATGTAACGAGAACCAATACAGTACATGATACGAGTAACATGATAACTGGACCTGAGCTCTGTTGATAGCATAGAACAATATAACGAGAAACGGGAACAATATAACATGAACAATATCACGAGAACAATGTAACAAGAACAATAGATGTGGGATTCCACATATCGCATATCAACAGCTCTCATGTCCAGTATCGGGAAATCCATATCAGTAACAAGAACCAATCATATATCATGAATACGGGAACATGGAACAATAATACATGTAATAATCATGGTGATCAGTATGACAAGAAGATAGAGAAACCATATAAGCATGAGTCACAGGGAAGCATGACATGCATGTGTCACAGTGATATATAAACATGACATGCACGTGTAGCAGTGACATGCACGTGTAACAGTGACATGCACGTGTAACAGTGATATGTAGATGAAATGCATGCATGTGTACCAGTGATATGTACACATGGCATGCAGGTGTAACAGTAATATGTAGACATGACATAATATGAAATGCGGTAGTCCGTGCATTGGTCTAGCTGTGTACCAGTGTACATCTATGTGTATCTGTGTACATGAATCTCAGTATCTAGGTAAGAGTGAGAGTTATAACCGATATCTACATGCACTACGGTGTTTAGTGTACCAGTGAGTCAGTAAGTGTGACAGTGGACTAGTGACAAGACCTCGCATCATGAAGTACGCGTGTCTTCGTGTCCATGTAGTATTAGTGTGGAACCATCCTCGTTATCCATGCAGTGACAGTATCTAGTGATTCTTGAATTGATCATCTAGCTAAATGTCTCGGTTTATAACACATGCCGTTTCTCAAGTATTTAACCCATAATTACGGTTTTGTAACTATAACAATCAACATAAATAAATAAATAAAATTTAGAAAAGGAAAACACTCACAAACTGGCTATAGTCCTGTAGCTCTCTTTCCCACGATCGCAACGGATCCAGAATCGCCCGAATCGGAGTCCGGATGCTCCCGATATCGCCCGAATATGAAAAGGAATAAAATGGGGTTAAATATGTAAATAAATAATTTAAATGCAATTAATAAAATATCACAGGGGGTTTTCTATAAAATTACCTGTAATGGGTTCTGGAGCGGGTTCGGGCTGTTAATGGGTCGGGTTTGGATCCAATAACCCGAACCCATAACTTAAATTATGGTAAACGGGTTAGCGGGTTTAATGGGTTAATGGGTATTAAACTAAACCCAAATGGGTTATCCAAGAGTTATTGGGTTTGGGTTTTACCCAAACCCAATAAGGGAGGAGTAGCAGCAGCAGCTTGTGCTGCTGCTGCGCAGCTTGCGCAGCCGGCCGGCGGCGACGGCCGGCCTGCCGGCGGCGGTCAGCCCAAGAGAGATAGGGAGAGAAAGAGGGGGAAAATGAATGGAAAATAAAAGGAAAAAAAAGAAGAACAGAGGAAGAAGAAGAAGAAGAAGGAGAAGAAGAAAGGAGAAAGGAGAAAGATGGGGGGTGGCCGGCTTGGGGGCGGCGCCGGCCGTGGGTCGCGGCCGGCGGCGGCGATCTGCGGCCTGGCCGGCGTCGTGGGCAAGAATTGGCCCTTTCTCCCCCCTTTCGTTTGGGTCTGCACAACATAGAGAGAGAGAGAGAGAGAGAGTGTGTGTGGGGGAAAGAGGGGAGAGGAGAGAGAGAGGGGAGAGAGAAAACTGGGAGAGAGAGAGAAATTGTGTGACTGAGAGAGGGGAAGAGAGAGAGGGAGATTTTTAAATTAGGGGAGAGAGAAGAGGCGGTGGGTTTGATTGAAAGAGGCGGTGGCATGGCTTGGGGGAGAAGAAAGGGAAAAGAAAAGAAAAAGAAAAGATTTGAAAAGGATTTAATAATTAAAATAATATTATTTAATTCGGCCCAAAATTCGAGTAGTTCCGAACGGTGCCCAAAAATTACAAAAATTAAAGAATATTATCCTGAGACGTAATATGAAGACGGTTTGTCGAAACTCAATCCGGTTTGCAAATTAAAAATCCCGGAAGCTGTCGCCGATACGGGCGACACCGGTTTGGCCGGATTTTCGATAAATTCAGAAAAATTCCCAAAAATACCCAACCGTAGCTTACGTGATTCTAAGACACACGGTGAAAGCAGATTCTCAAAATTCTACTCCGTTTGTGAAATAAAAATCGGAAGGCCGGTTATCGGTATCGGTCGACACCGACAACGGAGATTTTCCAAAATAATCCAGAAAATTTCCAAAAAAATCTTGAAAAATCTAGAATATTAGAAAATAATTTTAAAAACTGGCATCGGCTCAATCGGAATACTACAGAGGTCAAATCAAATTTGTACGTCGTATCGCGTACAGATACGGTGATACGTACACCGGGGATCAGGGTGTTACATTTCTCCCCACCTTACAAAAATTGCGTCCTCGCAATTTCAATCAGGTGTGAGAACAAGATTTTCAACCCCAAGACCGAAAGGTGACGGGTCCACGACACTTCCGCTGCGCACTCTGCCATCTAGAAGGAACCCGGGATGGAGAAGTATGATAGTGAACAAATCCTAACAGATGGGAAGCAAGACGATGTAAGGAAAGCGAGAAGGAAATTGAAGGTTCTGGTCGACAACTGGACGGAAGGAAGGAATACAAACGAGTCAAGAAATGAATTGTCAAGTCATGGTATTCTTGTACTCGTTGCTGGAATCCCCAAATTCAGATACAGATCAGTTAATCTGAACCTGATTGTACTGGTGGTAAGAGCCCGAGTATTGACCTAGGTGGTTACCAACACCAGGTGTGAACCTAAGCTCTGATACCACTATGTAACGCCCCGATCCCGTAGGTACGGGGACGTTATGGCGACGTACATACGCGAGGTGAATACACACTCACGCGTACGTTAAGCCTCAGTACAGTACATTACCTCCATATAAACATGAGGTCCAGCATAAAAGCAGTACAGGAATACCTGCAGAAAGAGGTTAGCGATCATAACAGATATGAAAGACGGGAACAAATAAGGTAACAGAAATAAATGACCAAGATACCTATGAATAGGCCCGATGAGGAATCTCCTATGTGACTCCACGGCACTATCTGATAATATGATAACTCCGATCTCCAATCTGGGCACGCAAACCCAGGGTCGTCAGAAAGCGACCTAGTGAGTGGTAAAATGAAGGAGGCAGTAATATACATATATAATAGTAATACAAGCACGATACTAATATATAATATCTAATGTGGGACTAGTGATACCATATAATAAGGATATAATAAGCAGTCGACCTATAAACATGTAAACAGTAGAAATATATAAACAGGTCATCTTTTAATACCATGACTACCTAACCGTTTATTATCGGGTCATGTCTCTAGTCGTATCCAGTTTACCGAAGGAATGGTGACGTGATAGAGATGAACATGTAGTGATGTAAATGAACATGCAGGTGGGCATATGCAATATGAACATGCAGGTGGGTCTATGCAATGTAATCACTATACGGTGTGGTGGATATACAGTAATGATGTCTACTATACAGAAAGCATGACATATACAATACCGTACATGCGTCGTCTGCCATCACAGAAAGTATAACATATGTCAGGTAAAGTAACAAGTATACAGGTAACAGGATATCAGATAAAGTAGCATGAACAATAACAAGATAGCATATATGTATCAGGCATGTCATGTGATTTATACAATAGTAGCAATCAGTACCACTTGGTATTTTAATTACTCTCTTCCAGTGTCCCATACCACTGGCAGTTCATACTGGAGCCCGCACTCCAGTCGAACCCATCCGGACATGGCCTACGGGTACCATTATCCAAACGAGAGAGTGACCAAATAACAAGTGTTCCCGACGTCACTATCGTGTATACTGTTTTATTATGTTAATTGGAAACCCGTGGTCGAGGAGTTCTTATCGGGTGGATGTATCCCGTGCATACCCGGATCACGGCCTTAAACAAGCCCCTGGCTGCCAGGACCAGGGCCCTCCGCTAAGAGGGGAGCATGAATCAAGTAACAAGAGCTCATGGAGCAATTGGTAGGCAGCCCTCCTACCGTCCCCTGCAGTGGGAAAACAATATGGATCCAGTACATCACCCGATAAGATCTAATCAACCGTCAAGTCTCCCCCATACCCAGGTTAGTTTTATGAACTGATATGTCACGTATACAATGTAACGAGAACCAATACAGTACATGATACGAGTAACATGATAACTGGACCTGAGCTCTGTTGATAGCATAGAACAATATAACGAGAAACGGGAACAATATAACATGAACAATATCACGAGAACAATGTAACAAGAACAATAGATGTGGGATTCCACATATCGCATATCAACAGCTCTCATGTCCAGTATCGGGAAATCCATATCAGTAACAAGAACCAATCATATATCATGAATACGGGAACATGGAACAATAATACATGTAATAATCATGGTGATCAGTATGACAAGAAGATAGAGAAACCATATAAGCATGAGTCACAGGGAAGCATGACATGCATGTGTCACAGTGATATATAAACATGACATGCACGTGTAGCAGTGACATGCACGTGTAACAGTGACATGCACGTGTAACAGTGATATGTAGATGAAATGCATGCATGTGTACCAGTGATATGTACACATGGCATGCAGGTGTAACAGTAATATGTAGACATGACATAATATGAAATGCGGTAGTCCGTGCATTGGTCTAGCTGTGTACCAGTGTACATCTATGTGTATCTGTGTACATGAATCTCAGTATCTAGGTAAGAGTGAGAGTTATAACCGATATCTACATGCACTACGGTGTTTAGTGTACCAGTGAGTCAGTAAGTGTGACAGTGGACTAGTGACAAGACCTCGCATCATGAAGTACGCGTGTCTTCGTGTCCATGTAGTATTAGTGTGGAACCATCCTCGTTATCCATGCAGTGACAGTATCTAGTGATTCTTGAATTGATCATCTAGCTAAATGTCTCGGTTTATAACACATGCCGTTTCTCAAGTATTTAACCCATAATTACGGTTTTGTAACTATAACAATCAAACATAAATAAATAAATAAAATTTAGAAAAGGAAAACACTCACAAACTGGCTATAGTCCTGTAGCTCTCTTTCCCACGATCGCAACGGATCCAGAATCGCCCGAATCGGAGTCCGGATGCTCCCGATATCGCCCGAATATGAAAAGGAATAAAATGGGGTTAAATATGTAAATAAATAATTTAAATGCAATTAATAAAATATCACAGGGGGTTTTCTGTAAAATTACCTGTAATGGGTTCTGGAGCGGGTTCGGGCTGTTAATGGGTCGGGTTTGGATCCAATAACCCGAACCCATAACTTAAATTATTGGTAAACGGGTTAGCGGGTTTAATGGGTTAATGGGTATTAAACTAAACCCAAATGGGTTATCCAAGAGTTATTGGGTTTGGGTTTTACCCAAACCCAATAAGGGAGGAGTAGCAGCAGCAGCTTGTGCTGCTGCTGCGCAGCTTGCGCAGCCGGCCGGCGGCGACGGCCGGCCTGCCGGCGGCGGTCCCGGCCGCCGGCGGCGGTCAGCCCAAGAGAGATAGGGAGAGAAAGAGGGGGAAAATGAATGGAAAATAAAAGGAAAAAAAGAAGAACAGAGGAAGAAGAAGAAGAAGAAGGAGAAGAAGAAAGGAGAAAGGAGAAAGATGGGGGGTGGCCGGCTTGGGGGCGGCGCCGGCCGTGGGTCGCGGCCGGCGGCGGCGATCTGCGGCCTGGCCGGCGTCGTGGGCAAGAATTGGCCCTTTCTCCCCCCTTTCGTTTGGGTCTGCACAACATAGAGAGAGAGAGAGAGAGTGTGTGTGGGGGAAAGAGGGGAGAGGGGAGAGAGAGGGGAGAGAGAAAACTGGGAGAGAGAGAGAAATTGTGTGACTGAGAGAGGGGAAGAGAGAGAGGGAGATTTTAAATTAGGGGGAGAGAGAAGAGGCGGTGGTTTGATTGAAAGAGGCGGTGGCATGGCTTGGGGGAGAAGAAAGGGAAAGAAAAGAAAAAGAAAAGATTTGAAAAGGATTTAATAATTAAAATAATATTATTTAATTCGGCCCAAAATTCGAGTAGTTCCGAACGGTGCCCAAAAATTACAAAAATTAAAGAATATTATCCTGAGACGTAATATGAAGACGGTTTGTCGAAACTCAATCTGGTTTGCAAATTAAAAATCCCGGAAGCTGTCGCCGATACGGGCGACACCGTTTGGCCGGATTTTCGATAAATTCAGAAAAATTCCCAAAAATACCCAACCGTAGCTCACGTGATTCTAAGACACACGGTGAAAGCAGATTCTCAAAATTCTATTCCGTTTGTGAAATAAAAATCGAAAGGCCGGTTATCGGTATCGGTCGACACCGACAACGGAGATTTTCCAAAATAATCCAGAAAATTTCCAAAAAAATCCTGAAAAATCTAGAATATTAGAAAATAATTTTAAAAACTGGCATCGGCTCAATCGGCATACTACAGAGGTCAAATCAAATTTGTACGTCGTATCGCGTACAGATACGGTGATACGTACACCGGGGATCAGGGTGTTACACCAAGGGAAGCCGTCCCTGTTCTCAAGGCGCCGTAAATGCCTTAAATGCGCTCGTGCTTCCACGCTTGAGGCGGCAGCGCTCAGGCCATGCGGCTTATAAATGGGACACTTGAGGTCCTCTGAAGAGAGAAGTGATCTGCTCTTCTCCTCTTCTCTTGGTTGAGAGAGATACTCAGATCTCTGAATTAGTGGGAATGCCCACTCTGGTCATTATCCGGCCAAGGACCGGTAAGTCTTGATCATTCAACGACTTCACCGATTTTAGGGAATTCATCTCCCTTAATTCAGCTTTAACAGCTGCTTCAGGGATTAGCTTCCCTTGTTCTCCATTTAACTGATCTGCGGAGAAGGATTTCAGCATAGCTTCTCAGCGAAGCTATCATCTTGACTTGGTCACAGAAAGATCATTGCATGTTAAGTTTGCTGCACAGGCAGAACTTGGGACCTGGTATCTTCAAGGTTGAGCCAGTCTTGCCATATAGGTGAGGCTAAGACTGTGTCCCATAGGATCAGTCTAGCTTAGCCATATAGGCGAGACTAGGACTTGGCGTTTGCTGAGCTAGCCCATCATCACTGTGCAAGCGAGGCCTATCCTCTGCTCCAATCGAAATCGGATTGCTTAACCCCAAAGAATTCGGCTTTAGTGCTTTTGCAGTATTTTTGTGTTTAACTGCTAACTTGCTCCAATTTTGCATTGCAGTGAGCTATGTTCGCCGATCTTGTGTCTTGATGAAAGAGACCGAAAAGTTGCCTTATGCTTCCCCGGTTGAAGCTTTACTTTTAAGCAGGAGGAACAACTTGGGGCAGCTGATGTGTGTCCCAGAGGCTATTGGCAGCCTCTTATCCGAGATGATTCGTTCTGAGGTGAGGCTGGTGGCCGCCTATCTGAGATGATCCACTTCGGGAAGGCGGATGTCACACCTGTGAGATCACTGACATCACTGCTAATTCCCATTATAGGTGATCTATCGTGTTGGCGGTGATAAGTTCATTGCCAACTTTCAACTTTGGTGATCCAGCTTCCTGGTGGTAAAATGCACCATTTTTGTGGAGAATTATGGCCGTGTCCTCGTGGCACAACTGGTTACGGCCTTGTGCAGGAGGAAGGCCTTTCGTGTCCAGTTGGTCTGGTCTGGAAGCAGATAAAACCACTTATATGCCTTTTGCGCAAATGATCTTGCTGAGCAACCGAATCTGTTGTACGAAACACAACCTTGATGTAATATCAATATACCTTTGCTTTTAAATCAATGAAAGTTTATTTTCTGCTCATCTGATTTTTGCCTGTCTTCATTGAGAATTTGGCCATAGCGGGGCTAAACTTTGTGCAGAGTTAAGGACAGGGTCCTTTTTGAATGAGCTTCGCACGATGCTGGCATATTGGCGAACTATGCCCTTAGTGGGCTAAGGCCACCTCTTTGGCGAAGTTCTTGATGAACTTGTGCGAAGTCCGCACTTTGATTCATTTGGCGAAGTTAAGCCTTAGTGGCTGAATCAGCGCTTCTCGGGAAGGCGCTTTAGGCGGCGTTTCAAATTAATTTGAAACGACAGCCTGTACTGTTTTCGAGGCGTCGTTTCAGGCGCTGATTGGCCTATAAAAGCCCGATCGGGCTGAGAAAGAGCAGATCTCTTCACTTGAAATTTTTTTTTTAGAGACCTTTGACTCTTCTTCTTCATCTTTCTTCTTCAAGAATTCAAGAACTTCCACAGTTCTTCAATGGCGCCCAAGAGACGAGCGGGAAAAGAGATCGCAACCTCTGCAGCGGAGGGTCCTTCTCCTCCTCCGGTCATCGAACGACCAGTCGCCGGTAGGGAACTTTCCCTTTTGATTAGAGACTGTCGTCTCTCCTTTAAGGCCGATTTCTGGCTGTCCTTGGATAAATCATGAGAACAGTCATGGTCTCGTGATTTTAGGGAGTCAAATTCCCTGATTTTACTTTGATTTCTTGATCGGGAATCCAAGAACTGAAGAGTTCTTCTTCAAGCTTCCAAGCGAAGTTAACCTTTAGGCGGTTCACGTCCTGTTGAATGACAGGATACGAAGTTGTCCTTCGAAATTTGACAGAAAAGGACCGTAATGCCCTTCTGACGAAGTTATCCTTCGAGGTTTTGCCACATCCTGTTGTTCGAAGCTAAGCTTCCAAAGCGAAGCTAACACTTGGATGTTTCCCTGCATCTTGTTCTCGTGTGGGATGCGAAGTTACACTGCAACTGCGAAGCTAAGCTTCGGGACGAAGCTATCATTTAGGCCAATCCTTGCTCAGAGGGCGAGGCTATGCCTTGTCAAATTTTGCGTTCTGATTTTATCCCTCTTTCGGCTGATGAACTAATCATAGTTTCTCTTTGTTCCTGCAGTACACTACACTCCTGGTCCTTCAAACAACCTGTTCGGGATGACCATAGGATCGGATGGCAATATCAGCTTGCAATTTCAAGGGCAGGCTTCTCTGTTCAGTGAGCGGAGTTCTCTCGTCAGAGATACACTTATTCATGATGGTGATCAACATACCACGAGGAGTATCCTGACCACAGCTCCCCTTGAAGATGTCGACCGTCGAGTTTATAGGAAGCCCAATTTCATGTTTGGGGATGCTGCACCAGACCCTGACCACCAACTACATGCAGGGGAAGGCAGTGGATTTTCCAGTTGGATGGCGAGAGGTTCTACCTTCCGTCCAACAAACGCCATTTTTCTTTGTCTTCCTTCCAGTGTGTGACGCAGGCTCGGAAGATGTCGTGGGAAGTGAGCCGGAGTGCTGACTCCGTTCACATAGGAAAATTGATGCTTCAATCTCCTGGTTATGCAAGAGCGGGGCCTCCTCATTGCATAATGGGCCTACATCCTGGGAATGTGTCGCGGGACATTCCAGTGGGAGAAAATCCTGCAGTGGCGTTGACCTTTGGCAACCAATTCTTCAAGGTCAATGGGAACTACCCGGCTACTGACTTCAGGACTCCAGGCTGGATTCACCCTCCGAAGGCATGGTGGGTGGATTTGACTACCTACATCCTTGCTTATTTCGAGGAGGATTTGGATGGGCTAAACCTCTATGAGGCCGTCAGGGCGACCTGCCACGGTATTGAGATGAACGTGGCGTGCTTTTACGCCATTTTTGAATTGTATTGCCCAGCTTCGGGGACTTTCTTCACCCCTGTCGGTGAGTTGGGTATGGCCTTGCATGAGATGTGGGAAGTTTCTGCTCTGCCTTTTGGATCTCTTCCCTATGAAGAATACTTTCCGTGCGAGGCAGAATTGGCTCTTCTGGAGAAGCAGGAGCCTGCCTTGTTCGAGACCTACTGGGAGTTAATGTGCCACTTGTACATTTGCTCCAGTATGCATGGGGGCAGTAAGGGAACCTCTTGTAGCTTGAAGAGCTGGGGAGATTATTTGTTCCCAAATATGGAGAACACTCCTGAAGCGGCTCATTGCGGAGTTTCTGATGAAGACATCTTTGACCGGATGCAAAAGCACTCCCAAGGGGACCTAGTTGTGAAGGAAGACGATGGTCCCTATGAGCAGGGTGATGTTCTTCGAAGCTTCCATCATCAGGCTCGCAGGCCGATGTCCCGGAAGGCACTTCTGGCTGGTTTCTTGACAGTCTGGCTGAAGAGGTGCGTGGTGCCGTCTTCTTCGGGTGACATCGTTCATCCGAATGTTTTGCTGACCGCTGTCCGTTTGGTTCATGGTCGTCCTCTGGGACTTCTCTCGGCCATGGTGTGCTGTATCCAGAGAGGCCTTCGTGCATTGACGGAGGCTTTTTGCAGGCCACCAACGACGAATCGTGGAAAGGGGACCATTTCGCCCCGTGACGGACCTAACCCCAGAATAGGTCTGCCGTATACTTACTTGATGGCGTGGTTTGCCTTGCATTGTCCTTCTCTAATCGAAGCTGGAGAGGATCCCCCGCAAGATGTTCGAATGGCGCTCCTCCGCCGATTCAAAGGATGCTCATGGCAGAAGAAATACGTGGCTGAGGCCCGTAAATTAGTACGTCACTATGACGTCTATAGTCTCTTCCGCTATTTTCCCGTATTCGGGGTGCAGGCTATGAGGAAGAGTTCAACGATGCGGGGGAGGGGCATTCGTCCCTGAGCCGCGGAATTTTTGAGTGGCTGGTCAGCATCCGGCCCTCGCATTTATTGTGTAGAAGCGGGGACACCTGCTACCTGGAGCCCTATGTTCCAAGTCGGTTTGCCCGTCAGTTTGGGTATGACCAACTGTACGTGGGCAATCCGAATCTCAATTTGTCTTTCATGGGGAGCCTTATTGATGGGGCCCGTGCTTGGCGATTCTTTACCGCAGACGGTACCGGGGCGCGGCTGCGTACGCCGTTAAAGAATCCCAATCTCCTAATGACCCTATGCTTTTGCCAGTGGTACGCCACTTCCAACTCCACACCTCTTGGGTTCAATGCTAACAGCTCTGGTGTGAAGTTAATTTCTCAGCGGCTGAGACAGAAGGCTTCTGATAAAAGGGAAGGCAAAAGGGTTCGCACCCCAGGTATAGAGAAGTTTGTTGCTGTGGAAGACAGCGAGGCCTCGGATGCCGAGAGTCCTCTCTTCGAGGTGGGAGCGGGGGCTGAGACTCCTGCAACTGGCTCTGGCGTGATGGGGACGGCTCCCTCTCGTTGTATAGAAGAAGTGGAGGAAGAGGATTCTGAAGTCCACTTCAAAAGAAAGCGGGCAGGTAGCTCTCGTAGGAAATCGTTGGCGAAGAAGCCCCGCCGCCAAGCTCCAACGATTGTCGTAGAGGGTCATCCCTCTATAGCGATTCCTCCTGCTGCCCCATTAGCGGCTGGACCATCGGTTGCTGAACCGACTAGCAGTGAATTCGCTCTGGGTCTGAGTAAGATTAACCCCGTTCATATAATACACCTTTTTGTGTGTTCCCATTGACTCATTATCAATCCTTCTTGATTGTAGGAGCTGAGGCAGCTGGAGAGCAAGGGGAACATTATGATCCCTATTCAGTTATGGAGCTGAAGCTGGTTCTTTTGCCCGTCCGGAAGAGTCCGGAGGTGATGTGGCCGACATTGGTCCCTCGGGCGCTGGGACTTCTAAAGGAAGTCCTGAGGCATCGAGCTCTATTGGGTGGTCCACAGGATACTCGGCAAGCGAAAGCGAGCCGGCTATTCGTGCTGATTCTGCTAAAAATTTTCCGATGGAGCCCCTGGAGACTGATGTGGCTGACGAGATGTTTGAGGCGACATCATCCTTTGGTATTGTCCTAACCTCTTGGCTTCTTCTACATGTAGTGTCCCGACTAATCGTAGTCTTGTTACAGGTGTTCGGCCTCAAGATGCATCAGCTTCAAGAGAGCCAGAAGATTTCCCCGAAGGGTCAAGGGGTGACATGAGCGCTTCGACCGCGGCTGATGCTGCTGTGCTGGGTGCGCTGTATGGCGACCTGCCTTCTTATCGGCCCAAGTCAGCCGAAGGACCAGAGGTTGAAGGGGGAGAAGTTCTGGAGGTGTCCTCACTCCCAACTATATCAACGAGTGAGGTGCCGACAATTTTGCCAAGTGTGGAGCTGAGGGTGATTACAAGCCCTACTTCCCCAACTCTGGTAGTTGAGCCTGCTGTTCAGGAGATGGTTGTCAGCCCTACCTCAGTGGTGGCTAGCCACTGATTTCCATGAAGACTCCGCAGAGATCACTGATAATCTGTCCTGCTGTTGATGTTCCCATTGCTCCTTCCACGATAGTGTCGACCAGGCTGGCGGATTTCTCTGAGGTTACCTTTCTACCAGAAGTGGCTGAGGTTGAGAACGACTATATAGGTGACCTCGTCGATAGCTTTTATAAAGGCTTAGGGCGAACTATCGACCTGGTTTTGAAGGGCTCGACTATGCCGTTCTCAAAGTTAAAGGTGGTCCTCTCCCGTGGCATCGAAAGTATTCGGGATTTTGAGGGGTATCACCAGGCTACTGCTTTGGAACTCCTGGTGGATGAATTTGAGAAGGATGTAGAGGAATGGCGCCATCTCCGCTGTTAGGACCTGGAGTCTTTAGTTGATGAGCGGTTCGCGCGTCTTGTCGCTCAAAAGCACGAGGCCCGGCTTACCGCTCAAGAGGGTGCTAAGGCTGTCTCTTCTGACTTGCAATCCTTGGAAACAAGGCAGGCAGAGGTCGGAAATGCGATTGACGCCTCCACCAATGCTCTTCTTGACGCTGAAGACAAGATTGGGAAGGCTGAGGAAATAATCAGGAAAGCAAATCTTATTTTATCCAAGGCTAAACTGGTGCGTCTTGAAGAAACTGCGCGGCTTGAGCAGCTTAAGGCTTAAAATGAAGAGCTCTCACAGCAGGGATTGTCACAGAGGGTAACTTTGGCGGAGGTTGAAGCTCGTCTGACCCAGGTAATGGATTTCAATGAGGCCGAGATGAGGTCGCAAGCGCTTGCCCAGGCTGCTGATGACAGGAGGACGAGGCTGGACTCCCTTGGAGAGCGGCTCAGATCTTACAGTGTGCGCCTGTAGCTCCATGTACTTTATTCTTTTGGAATGAATGAAAATTCTTTTTTTTTGTCGAATCTCCAATCTTATTCTTCTTTCTGAATTGCGGTTCCAAATTGTATTGCAATTTCTTGATAACATAGTCCTTGTTGGCTGGATAATGAGACTTGGCTATCTGTCAGTTCAGAGGTCGCAATGACATAACTGATTGAGACGCCACCAAGCCCGAAACTGGTCCTTGTCGGATCGAAAGATGAGACCTGTCTTTTGTAAATGTCAACAGGCTCGAAATTGAGATTTGGCTGTCTGCTGGTTCAGAGGTCGCAATGACATAACCGATTGAGACGCCACCAAGCTCAAAAATTGGTGATACTCGTCTTTTGTAAATGTCAACGAGTATCGAGACCTGTCTTTTGTAAATGTCAACAGGGCTCGGAATTGAAACCTAGCTGTCTGCTGGTTCAGAGGTCGCAATGACATAACCGATTGAGACGCCACCAAGCTCCAAAAATTGGTGATACTCGTCTTTTGTAAATGTCTACGAGTATCGAGACCTATCTTTTGTAAATGTCAACAGGGCTCGGAATTGAAACTTAGCTGTCTGCTGATTCAGAGGTCGCAATGACATAACCGAATGAGACGCCACCAAGCTCCAAAAATTGGTGATACTCGTCTTTTATAAATGTCAACAAGTATCGAGACCTGTCTTTTGTAAATGTCAACAGGGCTCAAGGTTGAGACTTGGCTGTCTGCTGGTTCAGAGGTCGCAATGACATAACCGATTGAGACGCCACCAAGCTCAAAAATTGGTGATACTTGTCTTTTGTAAATGTCAACGAGTATCGAGACCTGTCTTTTGTAAATGTCAACAGGGCTCGGGGTTGAGACTTAGCTGTCTGCTGGTTCAGAGGTCGCAATGACATAACCGTTTGAGTCGCCACCAAGCTCAAGGTTGGTGATACTTATCTTTTGTAAATGTCAATAAGTATCGAGACCTGTCTTTTGTAAATGTCAACAGGGCTCGGGGTTGAGACTTGTCTTTTGTAAATGTCAACAAGCTCAAAATTGGAATAGAGTCTCGTCTTCACGGGGAGAAATGAGGGAATCACTGTCATAGGTTTAATGTTAACGTAACATCGAAATGTATATGTGGCCTTACTATTCTATGGATGAGAATTGGTAAGTGATTTTGGAGGTCTCGTTTTCACAGGGAGAAACGAGGGAATCACTGTCATAGGTTTAGTGTTAACGTAACAGTGAAATGTATATGAGGACTTACCATTCTATGGACGAGAATTGGTAAGTGACTTTGAAAGTCTCGTTCTCACGGAGAGAAACGAGGGAATCAAACGGGAACAGGTCCCTTAGGATTTTTAGCAAATCCCCAGCTGTCAACGGGTTTGATATGCCTTTACCAACTACCGTTTGAATTGGGCTAGCCATGCTATTCCCCTCAGCATGATGAGTTGTCGAGGACTTATGTTGGGCTTAAAAGCCAACATTTTCCTCCGTCCTTAATCGTTAAGGATATTGGATCGTCTGGTTAACGTTTGTGTAACCCTAACTCTCCTTTAAGACAACCAGTATACGGCGAGGTTCCTACTGGTTTATGGTTGCGTGATCTCGCTTGGAGGAAGAGAAAGGCTCTCTTTGTGTGTACTTTGGACACGGAGATCTTGATCAGAGGTGTAGTGTTAACTTGATCATGAGAAGGATCCTTGATTAAGGATAATACTTCTTTAAGAACTTGCCATTGATCGGCATCATGAGTAGGTCGCCATCTGAAGTCATAAGGCGGTATGCTCCGTTTCAATAGACTGTTTCTATCAAAATGACCCTTCCCATTTTGGCTGAAATTTGCCTTTGGTCTTGTGCGTCATAATCATCGGTCGTCTGATGGCTAAAACCAGGTCTCCTTTCTGGAAGACTCTTTGTTTGACCTTCTTATTGAAGGCTTTTGAAATTCGAGCTTGATACAGCTCGATATGCTGCTGAGCTTGTAACCGCTTCTCATCTAAGGCTTCGAGCTCTTGAAGACGCAATCGATCATTGTCTTCTGATGTGATTTTAGTGGCAGAGCTACTCGCAATGACGGCATCTGGATTTCTAATGGGATGACTGCTTCGCACCCATATACCAGGGAAAAAGGCGTATTGCCTGTCGGTGTCCGAACCGTGGTTCGGTAGGCCCAAAGACATTCACCAAGCTTGTCGTTCCAATCTCGCTTATTCGAGGAGACGAACTTCTTGAGTAGCTTGATGATCGTTTTGTTGAATGCCTCCGCTAAACCGTTAGCGGCGGGATTATAGGCAGTTGAAGCCACATTCTGAATTCGGTATTTATCGCAGAACCGATAGAATACTTGGCTTATGAATTGGGGACCGTTGTCGTGGATGATCCTCCTAGGAACACCGAATCAATGGATGACATGATGTTTGATGAAATTAACCACATTAGAGGTTTTGACTTCAGCCAGTGATATAGCCTCTGCCCACTTTGAAAAGTAGTCGGTTATTGCAAGGATAAACCGGTGACCTCTTGTCGAAGCGGGGCTGATTGGCCCTACGACATCGATTCCCCATGCTTCAAATGGCCATGAAGCAACAGTCGGGTGGAGCAGCTCCGAGGGCTGGTGTATGAAATCCGCATGAATTTGACATGCTTTACACCTTCGTGCATATTGGATGGCATCGGCTATTATAGTTGGCCAATAGTATCCAAGTCTGTGCAACCTGTCCTTAAGTTTTGGATCTGGCTGATGAGCTCCACAAGTACCGTCGTGCGCTTCTTGGAGCGCTTCTTGTGCCTCTGAATTGGAAAGGCAATGGAGGAGGAGACCGTCATATGAACGACGGTAAAGTGTCTTCAGAGTCGGATCGTAGTAGAAACGGAGAGACCTTCGTCTGACGGACGCCGCTTCTTTGGGATCGTCTGGAAGTAGACCGTGCAAAGTATAGTCAATGAGAGAAAAGCGCCAATCTCTCGGCTCAAGA
Source organism: Agave tequilana (assembly GCA_038442645.1). Lineage (NCBI taxonomy): Eukaryota > Viridiplantae > Streptophyta > Magnoliopsida > Asparagales > Asparagaceae > Agave > Agave tequilana. The sequence goes on from JAVJIF010016480.1 coordinate 86,826, forward strand.
TCCGTGGAGACATTATAGACCTCTCGAGTTCTTAGCATGTGCTTAGAGCATACAAGATGTCGAGTTGCGACTGTGAGGTGATACTCGGTGTCGGCTGGCAAGGCTAGTGTTGTTGCTAATGCAGCAAGAGCATCCGCCTTGGTATTTTGAGATCGAGACACATGCCCGATATAGAAGCCTTCAAATAGGTTGGCCAATTCAACGGCCGTGTGATAATAAGGCACCAAGTCCTCATGGCGGACTTCGTATTCGCCTTTAATCTGATTGATGATCAGTTTTGAATCGCCATAAGCTTCGAGGTAGCGTACCCACATTCCATGGGCGAGTTGAAGACCGATGAGCAGAGTATTATATTCTGCTACGTTGTTGGAGCATGATTCTGTCAAAGAAAATGCTCTGGGAAGAACATGGTTCAACCCCCACTCCGGCAATAATCTTGCTTTAGGGCCCATTCGCGATGCTCCATCGAAGAACATCTGCCACACTTCCTCTTCTGAGGTTGCATAAGACTCGAAGACTTCATCAGGGATGTCTTCGTGAAGTTTTGAATGTTCCGAAACTGGATGAGCAGCCAAGAACTCTGCAAGGGCCGGCCTTTAACCGCCTTCTGAGGCGTGAAAATCATGTCATACTGAGACAATAAAAGTGCCCACTTAGCCAATCTTGAATTCAATGATCCTGGCTTCGTCATAAGAAGACGCAATGGGTTTACTCTGGAGATGACATGTATGGTCTGGCCGACCAAATAATGTCGTGTCTTCTGAACAGCGAAGACGAGAGCTAAACACTCTTTCTCGATAGGGTTGTAGTGAGATTCCGCTCCTATCAGAGTTCTGCTCAGATAATAAATGGCCTGCTCGTGGTCATTGTCGTCCTTTTGAGCGAGAAGGGCACCGAGGGAGTAGTCCAGAGCTTTACATAAAGCAAGAATGGTTTCCCTGATGTAGGAGACACTAAGACTGGAGGCTTTGTGAGGTACCTCTTGATGTCTTCGTAAGCTTCCTGGCAAGCTTGATCCCATACGAAGGAAGCACCCTTTTTCATGAGTCGGGTGAACGGTTGACAGCGGCCTGAGAGATTTACAATGAATCTTCTGATATAAGCCAGCCTGCCTTGCAAGCCTCTAAGCTCTTTGAGATTCCTTGGTGGATGCATGCTCTGAATGGCTTTGACTTTGTCTGGGTTAAGATGAATCCCTTTTGATGTGACAATAAACCCAAGGAACTTGCCGCTTGAAACTCCCAAGAAGGATTTTATCGGGTTCATTTTCATTTGATGAGCCCGCATTATGTCGAACATCGTTCTCAGGTCGCGAAGATGTTCATTCTTGTTGCGGCTTTTGACGGCAATGTCGTCGACATAGCACTCCACCGTTTTTCGGAGATGATCGCGGAAGATTATACTCATTGCCCGCTGATAGGTTGCTCCGGCGTTCTTCAGTCCGAAGGGCATTACAGTGTAGCAGTATATCCCCAATGGTGTTTGGAACGAAGTATGCTTCTCGTCGTCGGGATACATCTTAATCTGGTTGTACCCTGAAAAGCCGTCCATGAAAGACATCCTTTCGAACCCGCATATGTTGTCAATCATGACGTCGGTGATGGGCAGCGGGAATTCATCTTTAGGACAGGCCGTGTTGAGATCACGATAGTCGATGCAGATCCGTATTTTCCGTTCTTCTTGAGGACGGGGACGATGTTAGCTACCCAATCTGGATGTTGTTCCTCCCGGATGAAGCCACATGCAATGAGCTTGTGAACTTCGGCTTCAATAGCTTCCATAATGTTCGGGCGAAACCGACGTTGTTGCTGCTTGACTGGCTTGACGTCAGGCTTGATGTTTAGACGGTGCATAGCGACCTGTGGATCAAGTCCGGGCATATCTTCGTAGCTCCATGCGAAGACATCTATATACTCTTTTATGAGCATTATCAATTCTTCCTTTTCTATAAGTGATAGGCTTTCACTTATGAAGATGGGCTTAGGGTGGTCTTGACTTCCCAAGTTGACCTGCATCACCTTATCTTCAGTAGGTGGCTCGCGCAATTCGAATCGCTTTTCCTATTGAAGGTCTAATTGCTAGGCCCATGGTTCCTCATCAGTAGTTTCTGCAGGCTCCAATTGACTGCTCGAAGTCATATTAACGGTAAGGTCTTTGAACATTCCTCCTACACTGACGTCTGAGTCCCACTCGGAGGATGAGGCTGAATGTGATGGAATTGGTTCATCGTCTCTGGCTTGAACCTTTGCTGACAATGTGGGTGTAACATACCCTAACCCCCTGCGTGTACTATCATAGTAATTTGCAGGCTTCCCTTTAGGCACAAAGTTCCGCATCAAACCGCGCCTTCCTTTTCAAAAATTCAGGCCTGCTCTATGCTTCAAGTCGTATCCCATCTTCTTCATATATGGCGCGCTGGCTGCGCGTAATGAAAGAATTGTGGAGTGTCCGAGTCTGAACTTGAATCTGCGATCGTGGGTCCCCGTGGTTGGGTTCTACCGAAGATTATCGGTAACTGACCTTCTTTGGATGGCGGGATTACCATGACGGCTCCTTCTGCGGATTCTATGGGTGTACTGGATGCACTTGGCTTATGTAAAGGCATGTGTAGGGAGCTATCCGTAATGGATTCAAATAGCCCAACAGTCGCGGGATAATCAAAAGAAATATTATCATTAATTACCCATTCACCTTCATCCTCTGAAGGAGTATTACATAGGGGATTATTGAGACATGCTATAATTGGTTCACCAATCAGAATGGCTGGCATGCCTGCTTCGGATTCTGAATCCGCCTCGTTGCCACTTTCATCATCGTCCGGCAATGGTTCTTTGAGTGCCCCACCGGCCTCTTGATACAGGAGAGCGTCAGTGAAGTAGTTTTTCACCCCCTTGAATGGTTGCTTTTCAGCAAAGACAGTTCGTACTGTCGCGTCATCTTTAACATATTTGAAGCATTGGTGCAGAGTAGAGGGAACGATCCAGTTGGCATGGATCCATGGCCGTCCCAGCAGCAGGTTATATGATGTGTCAGCGTCAATGACATAGCATGTCACTTCTGACTTCAGGCTCCCGATTCTGCAACGGAGTCAAATTTTCCCCAGTGGATGACTGCTCCCGGCGTTGAAACCGTATATTGTAGTAGTGGTTGCGGACAACCTGTACAGCGGTATGCTGAGGAAGTAGAGAAGCCTTTTGGGGATGATGCTGAGTGCGGACCTCGGATCGACTTGTATTCTTTCAATGCACGTTGAACCGATATATCCGGTGTAGTACAGAGGTCGATCGTGCTTGTTGTCTTTGAGAAGCATATCTTTCGCCGTGAATGTAATAGCGGGCACCTTTGATTGTGCATGATGACATTCTGGGTAAGGAAACTGAACGTCATCATTATGGATTTCTGGCATGCATGTCAGAAAAGATTCTGAATTGGCTAGCGCCTCCCTGAGTGCTTCTCTTGTCTCTTTAGAGAGACGAAGGAGCTCGTGTATAGTGATACGAGCTGGGATATTGGCCAGCTGAGCCATATGTCAAGCCGAAAGGGCGTATTAAACCCTTGGCCTGGCGGTTTCTTCAAGACGTGGTCGAATCGTACCTCGTTTGCTGTTGTGTCTCGTCAGTAGACTTTTCATACTGCCTCAAGTATGATTTTTCGGATCGGGTGCCCGTCTGTTGAGGCGTATCGGCTTGGGCCGTGCAAGCAAGTTTTTCTCCTTCTGAATCACTGAAGGAAGCTGATGTAAGATTACCATCGTCTGGCAGGACAGAGATGACATTACAAGATTTGCCCTTTGACTTAGGCTTCTTTGAATCCCACTGTTCGTCTTGGACGAGGTCTGGGTGTATCCACATGACTTCTCCTGTCTCCAATGTTAAGGGAATAAGACTCTTATTGTTTTGAGTTGTAGCTGGAGGATGCTTGACGTCCAACCGTGGAGCAGGGACTGAATAAGTCCGTCAGGAACTGTGACCTTTGGAGCTTTGCCGAACTCGAGGGTCACCATATTGGCAGTAACCTTCTTCTGTTCCGTCTTCAATGTCAGAACCCCGGCATCGACCAGGGCTTGTATTCTGTCCTTGAGGACATAACACTTATCAGTAGGATGGTGGATCATCGTGTGGTAGAGGCAGTATTTAGGTCGTTTGTGCGCCCTATCTCATTGGGATGCCGAGCATCTGGTAGTTTCATTTTGTTCCTTTGTGGAGCAAATGGAATATCGTGACCACCTGATCGTCTTTGAAGGAGTACTGCTTTGGAGGGAACTTAGGCTCCTGATTGTTGAAGCCGCTCTTCTTGGTTTTCGACTGCACATCTCCGGATAACTCCACAGACATAGTCTCTTTGCCTTTAGCTTAAGAAGATTGCGGTAGGTCGCTACGCTCTTTGTTGTTCATCCCCCCACTTGTCTCTAGGGGCGGATGGTTTGAACTTTTTAGCCGACTTCTCGGCTATCTCTGCTTGTTCGACCAATTCCTTCCAGGTGTGGGCTTTGACAGCCCCATGCGAACTTTCACTTGGTCTAAGAAGTTGTGTCTGCATGTCTGTAAGAGCATGGGTAGTGGCATCCCTGCTGGGCACATCAAGGATAAGTTTCTGAACCGTTCAATGTAGTCACGGACAGATTCGCCCTTCCTCTGCACCGTGGAGAGGAGCTTGTCCATGGTCACTTCGGTATCGTCCTCATAGAAACGAGAGAGGAACCGAGTTTTCAGATTGACCCATGAGTTGATAGAGCCCGGGGGAAGACTTCGGAACCAGTCGAATGCCACCCCCTTTAAGGTGCCAATGAATAGCCTAACCATGATGGCGTCGTTGCTTATAACATTACCAGTCTGAGACCAGAAATAGTAGATGTGCTGATTTAGTGAGCTCTTCCCATCATAGGTATGCAACGTTGGTGGTTTGAACTTTAGTGGATATGGCACCGAATCCCACTCCGGCGGATAAGGACGGACTGCCCCTACCTTCTTTAATTCATCCCTCTGAGCTAGGGATGCGATTTGAGCCTGGAGGCCCTTAAGGATTTCGGCGTCTAAGGAAGGACCCTCCTTGGATTTCTCCGGCTTGGGTTACTCATTGCTGAAGTGTTCCTCCTCATCGTGATTGCTTCCGACATCATTGTTATTCCGGTTACTGAGGAGTTGAGCGAGCATCTGTTGAATATTGTCCAGAGCCTCTTGTTGAGTCTTGGAAGTTTGCTCCTGAGCTTCCAAACGCCGACGAAGATCGTCGTTAGCATTATCAGCCATGTTGACTGATGCTCTGTCTGTTCGCACCGAGCTAACTGTCGCCGAAGAGCATACCCACTGTCTTCATCTTCTTCTTCGTCTGATGAATGGAGTAATCTTCTGGGTTCTGGCGAGGCTAGGGCCGTCGAGGAAGAAGGCTGTTCATAAGTGTAGGGTATCGCCACCCTGGATCTGGTGTTTCAGAAAACACCTTCTTCATGCACCAAGACTTCACCTAAGCCTGGGCTGTAGTCTGGATCTGGGGACTCTCGTCCTCTTCTAGTCATGTTGACGGATACGGAGGCTGGATCTCGTGAGGTGCTCCTCTTGCGGTGTTTCCTCGGGCCTGTACCGATAGCCGATCAAAACTGACCGTTCGTCGGCCTGGAGAAGTGGCAGGGATTGGTCCCAGCCGGCAATGGACTGAGTGGACGGTCACCAGCTGGCATCCCCTTTGTTGACAACAGGGGGAAGCAATTCGGAAAGACACCGACTTCCGTTTGTTCGCCAAGAATTCCCGCAAGTCAGGTCCATGGGAGCCTACATAATCCTGCGTAAAGGCTCTTTTGGATCGCACATAGGACGATGTCCTGCTTCTTTTATCGCTGCAGATGGGATTAGCACTGAATAGTGCTTTGGTTCTAGCTTCGCCACAAAGCGCAGGCTTAGCGCTTGACGAACTGGAGAGCGGAGCACGCTGCGATTCTTTACCCACTATGCCGCCTGCAAAGGCAATTAGCCTTAGATGGTACTTTGGCTTCAGCTTCGCGGTCATGGACCCTGCGCGTACGCTGTGGTACAGTAGCTTCGCTCGTGAGAACGAGGCCTGCGCGAGGCATTGCTGCTCTTGAATTGGGCGACGGTATGATTGCCGTCTTGACTTCATGATTGGAGCAGACAGGCATCCTGCCTTTTTCTTCGCGAGAGAGGCGCGGTTTAGGCGTAGCTACGCCTGAAGTTTCTGTTGAAGACTTCTGTTTAGGCTTCCATACCCGCTTTAGCAGAGGAGACTTAGGTTCGCAAGGAACCTGATTAGCCACATGCGAGGCTGAGGGGTGTTGGCAGAATTCTGCTTCCGGTTTTTGCTTTGAAACCTTGGTCGTGGAAACCTTCCTATGCTTCCGTGCTCGAAGCATTGGGCCACCCCCAGAGAGGACTTCTTCAAATCTTCCTTGATCGAACTGAACTACCAAGTTCTCACAAGTGAAGGAATCAGACTGCGGACATGCTTCCTTGTTGCGCCAAATAACCGTAGTAGGTTCGTAGAGAACCTTTTCTGTCTCCGCAGAGACTTTCCTTGAAGATTTAGCCAGAGGAGCTCTGGCTGCACCGGCTTTTCTGAATTCAGAGTTAGACCCGAAGTCTGTTCGTCGCATTGCGACACTTGATTCTCGGCAGTGGAGAATTTCTTCCCCAGCGGAGTCGCCATCTTGTTTTCCATTATGTTTGCAAAGGGGGAAAACTTACAAAAAAGAGTTTGAGGAGTTAAATTACAAGTATTCTTAAAAAGATTACAAGTAGATCTCCTCAGAGATTCTGGAGAAGTGTGCCGATAGGAGTCTGGTCAGCGCGCGACCACTTTGTCCCTTTGATGATGCGAGCGATGAGATTCCCTTCTCGCCTGGTTCGGGGAATCAGAGAACAGAAGGTTGGTAGAACCCTCTTGCTGCTTCTCAAAATCGCCTTCAATTAGGAATTCCTTCTCGCCTGGTTCCAGAGATTCTTTGAGAAGAAGGACGATGTTAGGGTATCAACATCCTGGATAGAGAAAGCAATTCTCTAAAAGGTCTCTAAATTCGAGAGCGCACGGTGCGTTATGAAGAATCCTCTGCTTGTGGAGTCCTTTTATATGCATGCGTCGTGGTCCGTATGCCTTCCTCTCCTTGTACCCCTGGTGGGCTATTTATAGGGAGAGCAAGGGTATAATCGTCCCTTGAAAATATAGAAACAGATTGAATCGAATCTGTTTGAATCCGAAATCCTTGCTGCGAGGTTAGGATCAGCTTCTGCGAAGCTAGAATTGGCAGGTCGGTTGACCTTCTTGATCCTTTCCATATCGTTGGAGGATTCTCCCTGATCTTCTTACTCGTTTTAGAAGAGTCAAGAGATTGTGGCAATCAACTGTCAAATTTGATCTCTGATTTGATCTTAATTGGATTTGATCTGATTGGATCTGATCTCATCCGGAGATTTAATTGGTCAAAGGTTGACCATAGCAGACCAATAGCGAAGCTGCCCGCATTGAGCTCGTAGCGGAGCTAGAGACGGTTTCTGGCGAAGTCCGAAAGAAACTCTTTGGCGGAGTTGGAAGTCCTCTGTGGCGAAGTTGCGAGTTAGCTTCTTGGCGAGGCTTTGGATGGCTTCAAGGCGAAGTTGGATGATATTAGCCTCTCAAGCGAGGCTATCCCTTTGGGCTCATGCGATGCTAAGTGCTAGCATCTTAGACCTGCTGAGGTCTGTTCAGAAACAATTCGGGTTCACTGTCTGCTTGCTGGATCAGTGGAGTCCAAGTTGCTTTCT